>JAECUM010042051.1:0-21256 GCA_016617855.1 Megalonaias nervosa
TGTAGGTCTAGATAAAATCTTTGGTTAATTACAGCAGCAGGGAGGGTGAACTCTACAACTTTGAGTGACCTACCGAGTAAACTACGCGCACTATAACACAAAAAACAAAAATGTCAAAAATAGTAACAAAAATGTGCTAACTAAAACGATTTATTATCCGTTTTTTCAAACTATACGGTAATAATATTGTTAGGGGGGTTCGGTTTATCATTATTGACCTTATTTTTCAGCCCCTGTAGGAACCTTTATTTTCGTAAAATCGGGTCTGTAAAAAGTTGTAGGGTTCACCCTCCCTGCTGCTTGGCCTCGTACAAGTCTTCCATGGTACGTTGCAAAAATTGATTTTTGGTGTCACGTTGAAGCTAACAGGTCGGACATCCGTGAAATAAACATCCTTTAAACTCGTACACAATCTTCGGGTTTTCTAAGTCCCAGCCATCTACCGAATACGTTCCGATTGTCTTTTCACCTCCTCCGTTTCCGGCGTCTTTGATCCATTTGTCTTCCTTGTCACACAAGTAATGTAGCCAGCATAGGGCTTTGACCGAGTATTGACAAAATTCGTCGTTTGAGGACGAATGACAGCCAGGGTCTTCTAGGTCATGAATCGTTTGCGGTCACTAAGGAACACGCATTGGCAATGGTGCAAGCTTCTTTCAAAGGATCGATCCCTCCGTGCTCCACGAACAATTCTCGAAATTTTCCACCGCATCGCCGTAAAATGTCCACGTCGGAACGACAATACTTTAACATTTCTTCCTGAAAGTAGAAGGGGTCCGAGGCGTGAGAGTGGTATCAAGTATAGAAATCGTCTCGTTGTTCGGTGCGCATGTTGTCAGCGTCGTAGTAGTAAGCACCAGGCAAATGGGGTAGAACGGCATGTTGATTAGCTTCGGTACTGAAAAAGTGCGGAAAATAGCATTCGGCCATTTCTGTCATTCCAAACGTTTTAGGCATTCGGCTCAATAGCATGGCAAAGTGACAAGCACTTTTCTGCTGTGAACCTTGCGTCTTCAGATGTTGTTGGTAACAGGTAGGGCTGACAAAAGTTCGCTGACAAGATGGGCAATGCACTCGTTTTTGTCTTTCGTCAAGACAGTGTTTACAGGCCAAACATCCCTCACATTCCGATCCACAATGCTTGTGTTGCTCTCGATTGTTATAACCATAGTCACATTTCTCGCAATAATAACTGTATCCCAGGAATCCGGTCATAATAGTAATGGCATCGAAATGTTCATCGTGATGATAGACGTGAATGTATTTTCTGTCTTTGAAATTTTTGCCTCGAAACAACAGAGGTCCACGCACTTCTTGAGGGTGTACTTTCAAGGTGTAGCGTGGAGCCAAGATGTCTTGCAATTTTTGCATTTCAGGAATGCCACAGGGTGTGTCTTTGGATAGGCCAGCTTGCGATAATAGGAGTTCAGCTTCTCTTTGTTGTTTGGCTCGGTCCGATCGTTGAATAGTTTTCCAGGCTCTTTTTCATTCTGCCGTGTCGTTCTTATCGGCATACGTTCGTCCCACCATGACGGCACGGGCTAAACACATCTTGTCTTGAGGGTTGTTAATTCGGACGAGACTCGTTTTGGTGCTACGAAAGTCCTCTACCACTAACACCTTTATGCGTCCCATCTCTTTGGGAAGAGAAACGTGGGCCATGTACAGTGTCATTTTTCCATCGGTGATCTGAAACGTGTCGTTGGACTGCTGCACGTTTTGAATTTTGTCGATGACTTTGGAAGGTGTCAATTCTGATGGCCTGCTAAACTCGATCCAAACTGGGGACTTCAGGCTGTCATGATAAATGGAAAGTCTCAAGCGATCGTCTTCGTTGGCTGACATTGCCATTTCAGTGTGGTTAACAAAGCTATCCCACTAATCGGTGATGAACCCCTCTACTTTCTTTAGCGGTACATCGGAGTTGAAATCTTTAAACTTCACCGTGTAAGTGTAAGCCGTGGTTCTAAATTTTCTAGAGGAGCCCTTTTCAGTCTCTAGAATGTGATAGTCCTTTTCAAGTATTAATGGTGGTGGATCTTGGTTTGGTGTAGACTCTCTGGGTCTGGATTCTGGTTCACTCATGTCATCTTCAAAATCGCGGGGATGAATTTGACCCAAGACTTCAGTTACTGTGCGTTTCTGCCTCTTACTCTCTTCTGCTTTCTTCACGAAATGATACGATCGTTTCATCTTGATTGCAAAAAAGTCAAATGACGACATTTTAAACGCAATGGTTCCCTATATATCAATGTAAGGTCAGTGTCCTCACTATTTAAGAGTATTCATTTCACTCTCAATCCTATCAGAGTGATGGAAGAGCCAACACAGATTGAACTTCTCATCAGAGCTTTGCGAGGTGTCGTACGAAGGTTTTCTTCAGAGAAGCCAACGGAATACTCCCCCTCCTTTCGAGATAAAAGTCAAGATAGTTGCTATATCTGTCAGAGGAAAGGGTATTGGTCTCCTGAATGTCCACAACGTCAAAGCAAGACAGGCATTAAAAGAGCCAAAGGTCAAGATACAAGTGATCATTGTCAAGGGAAAGGACATTGGTCTTCAGACTGCCCTAAAAAAACAACAGGAGCAGAAGAAAAGAGGGGTTCCGAACAGGAAGAAGAGGTACCCTCAGAAAAGGAAGAACCCAGACACTTCCAGAAAGAGAAGAAAGAGAAGAAAAGAAGACGAGACGAAAGTGAGGAAGAATGGGGGAAACCTGTGACAGTAAAGAAATTCAAAAAAGGAGAGAGTGAAAAGAAAAAGAAGAAGAAAACTGAACTTTTCAAAGTGATGTGTTGTGAAACTGCATTGTAAATTTGTACCAGAGAATATACCAGAAAGAGAAACGTAAGAAGTCTCTTGGCTTTGATTTTTATAATAAGGACCTACACTCACGGACTCACACACGTACATCATGGGGATAAAAGGGATCTTGAGTTTTAATTGATTTTTTGCAAACATTGTGTAGTCTCTTTTCGAGAGAGATGGGTGGCCCTGAAAAGGACCGTTGTATGTTTGGTTTGGGGGTTTTTTCACTGCGCACAGACGCTAGCGCACCTATATAGGGAATGTGACGTCACAGGCAGCTATCTTCTGATTGAAAGACAGACTCCGCACTGTGACTGAATTTTGTAACGGGTGTTTAGATTGGTGAAAGAACTCAATCCGTTTCGATCCGCTCTTCCACTATAAATAACCACGGTTCACCTCATTTCCTTCACCTGTTCTCGTCACAAGATGTGGATTAACGTAGAATCGTCAACCCTCCTATCGTCGATGCTGATCCAGCCGGACTATCCCATGTATGTCAGATCATCATGGACTATCACCAAGATGGCTGATACAGCCCTTTGGAAACGAAGAATCTATGTGGAGAGAAATGGCTGTCTGAAGCGAGTCTTAATCTAAGGTCCAGAGGTCAGACGAAGTTTCAGGAGGAGAAGAACATCCGTGTGATGCCCTCTGTTAACTGAATGGTGTTAACAAAAAAGAAAACAAAGGCCCTTTCTCAGGGCCACTCCATTGATTCGAACAGATATTTATTCTCTCTTGCCTAATAAATGTTTTTGTCGATTTTTTGTGTGTGATAGATATATGTTCATAAATCTATGTCATATGTCTATGTCTCTGTCTATGTCTCTAACCCTGTCTCTAACCACGTCTCTATCTCTATGTCTCTATTTGACCCTAGAGTAGTGCGTATTCAGGTCAGCCGCTTGCCACACTGTTTCGCCTGATTGAGGTCAAGCACTTGCAATAATGTTGCCAGTGTCCAGTACCGTGAAGTCACCGCTGTTCAATTCCCCTTGTCACTAGACAGGCCCAATCCCTTGTCGCTACACATCCCTATGTTAAATTTCCCTTGTCGCTAGACAGGCCCACTCATGTAAAAATTCCCCATGTTAAATTCCCCTTGTCGCCAGAGTGCAAACGACAAAATTTAACATTAAGGTCCCATTGTCGCTACGGTGCCCCCATTCACTACTACCCTTACGTCTGCCCTTCTATTCATGTTGAAAGACTATTACGTCTGCCCTTCTATTCCTGTTGAAAGACCCTTACGTATGTCCTTTACGTCTGCCCTTCTATTCATTTTGAAAGACCCTTGGTTACTTTCCACTAAACGTGGTAATTACCCTTAATGATTTAAATTAGTCTTTTGATCAGTAATTTAAAAATTAGATACATCCTCGTGTTGTAAGTCTTTATCATACATTAGTTTTGCTTCTAATTACTATTTTTCGGAAACGTTATTTGTCAGTGATTGTTATTGAGCGGTTCTTTTTATATAGTAGGAAATATCAGTTAGACAGATATAAGAAAATTTGACGTTATTTTCAATTACTTAAAAAACATGAATACACTAAAAAATCTTCCGTACCTCCTCGACTACGTGCATTGCATTTCTCCTCAAGATTGCCCACTCCTAGCTATCTATTACAAACTAGCTGATATCTATAGCTTTCATATTGACTCTTTCTTTGCTCCAAATGTGTAAATAAAGTGCAGAACATAAAGTTTACTGAAAGATGAGAGTTTTCGAAAGAAAAATATGGGAAGTGTAGATGCCTTTAAATATAAATTAATAAGTTCTATTTATTTTTTACATTGCAGTGAATTGAACACTGCAATAGCTAGAAAGTGTACTCCACATACTACTGTTATTTATATCTATATTATGTGTGTTAATTTTCATTATTATAGATTGTAAGGGTCATTTAGTAAATAACATAAATACTAATTTCCTTTATGATCGTGGATTTGGACTTTAAGGTAAGGTCGTTTTAGTAAACACAGCATTTTAATGAACTGTACTCTTATCGACGTAACATCTTTACATGATTCGAGTGAAAATCATCGGTTTTCTTTTAAAAAAAGCCGGGCTAACATAGTTCTGACTGGCTGGCTGTTAAAGTAAATGACCTTGCTGACAAGCTTAGATTGATTTAGAATTAATATTTTCAACGTCGTCCGTTTGTGTTATTGCGTATTAGTTTCCTGTATAAGAGATGTTTACCTGAAAATGAGCTATTCCTAGAATTGTCATCGGTCCTAGAGGAGTAAAATAGTTGTGGTCATTTGAGAGGATTTTAATTTATTTATTTTCAATTATTCATTGGAAATACAAAGTTCTTGGATTTAGTAACTGTATTGGAATTACTATGAACTGATTTAAGGAAATTTTGCATTCTATCATTTTGACACCTCAAGACTACTGGCCCACCAGCATAATATAGTGAACTTCATTCGGAATACCATTGGAATTCATTTGGATTACTCCATACTTTTGGACTTGTGACGCAACTTTAGGACTATTTAGGATTTCATCCACCATACTGTAAGTTATTTTTAATTTTTCACTTGTATTTTAGGGAAATAATTATTTTTTGAATTTTACAAAACTTTTTTTCTTCTCTTTTCTGTTACTGAGTTTAAGAATAAAGAGTCGTAATTGCCAAATAATATAGTGTACACACGTACTATGATTTGTGCTTAATACCAATCTGATGAGAAATTAATTTCTGATTCCTTAATGAATTGAAGTCAAGCACATAAACAAGAGACCATATGTATATAATCCTTTCAAATCTATACGAACACACAATTATTAATTCTTACAAGCATACGAATACAAATTACAGTGAAGTACAATCATCGTGTCGTACTGAAGGGACTCATAACACGATGTCATATCTCGGTAAAACTCGTAACACTCCAATCATCGCATCAACACAGAGGCACGTGGGAGGTAAAACATGGAAACGCGTAAAAACATGAGTAATTGTTCACCGTATTGGATATTCTGCTAACTATTGGTAGATGTAGAGGGGTATTTACTTGAATCGGCTGGAAAATTTAATTTGGTCTTAGCATGTTTATGAATAAGTTTTGTGTGATAAGTAAGTTTAGCAATCATTTGGAACATCAAGAAAACAATCGCGGTAACAAAAGTCTATCTAGAATTAAAGTTATTTTGCTCGAGTCAACATTCATTTATGATTAGTTGAAAGAGTAGTAACAGGATAGGAGGTTTCTGGCTCTCTAACCCTAAAAAACGTCCAAACAAGTACAACGACGACTTTTTGGACACCCCTGATAGCTTGCAATACAGGATGTACACAAAAGTGAAAGTTGTACTTGTAGAGACACAATGACTATTATACAAAATGTATTTGTTTGGATGTTTTTTTAGGGTTTACTGATCCAGAAACCCTCTTTAGTTGCTACTACTGATCGATTATTAATAAAGTTTAGACAAAATTTATTGCTAAAGTTTAGACAAAATTTATACTTTTTCATTATAGAAAATTGACGTTATATTAAACAATAGAATATACAATAGGAGATGGAATTTTACAAAACGCCAATAAAAAGTGTTGGGCTTAATCTGACAAACAAAGTTTTTAAAAGATTTGATTCAATCAATTCAGCTTCAAGATATACTGGGATAAGCGCTGGAATAATAAGTAAACATGGTGCGGTATGGTTGTTTGCTGAGGATGATGATGAAAGAATAAGAGGTTGGACTACTGATCCAATGTCGTTTATCGACAATATGATTTATATACTTTTTGACAACGATATTTGTAAAGTTTAGACAAAATTTACATTACCTTGTCAATATTATCTTGACTATCACTGACACATTCTACTTGATAGATCCGTTGACAACGATTTTTATATTTGCTGATTCTCATCGGAAGAATATCTGTTATCATTCTGTCAATAATACGAAACTCACGTATTAAATCGTCCATGTCGTATTTTACGCCGCACAAATAAGATCGTATTTGATCAAGTAATTTTTTTATAAGTAATGCTAGCGGTTTTGCGAGCATTTTTTTTTTGTTTCAAGTCGAGGCTCAGTGTTTTTTTTTTGTTTTTGTTTTTTTTTTTTGCACGCGGTTGATATACATACACGAATTCCGGATATTATCAATAAAAACGGGTTTAAATCTGCTCCTCTTGAGACAATACCAGAACCAATCATTAGCAGAGGTAAATACGATATTACCTGAAGTACTCTGCTGTAGTACTTGTTGCATATTTTTATACATCAAAGTTTTTTGTGATAAAACTTGTAATATTGCATTAATGCATCAAGTTCTGATTTTGGAATATTCTCCGACACATAATTGAAATCAATAATTTGTTTCTTTCCATTATTTTTTTATGCCTCATTTTGTGAGGAATAAAATTTTTGCACAACAGTAAAAGTTGTAGTGCCAGCAACACTATCACGAATCTCACCAAATTTTTCGTTCTGTACTTGTCTTAGACATCTGATGAAGTGTCTTAATATCGCCGATCAGTTAATACTTCATTCTTTATTAACCAATCGTACAAAAATCGAAATTATTATTAACTGTAATAACGTTATTTACAAAGTTTGCATAATTTTTTTCAGTTTTATCAATAAAACCAGGTACCAAAGCTGTATCTCGTGGGCTATGATTTTTAAGCACAAAATGTTGTTTATCAATTGCGTATGCTGTAGTAAATTTTTGTAGCATTAAACTTGTAAGGCCAATTTCATTTTTAATATCCATTCCAAAAACATTATTAATCTCTTCCTGTACTACCGAACTATAGCGGGTATAAAAACTAATTTCATCGTAATAATTACATAATAGTAATTGTCTGGAGCGTTCGAGTGATATGCTCAAATTCGCTGATATCGTAGAAACTATTGGTTATTTTGTCAAATTCTTTTTAATCAGTATCACCAAAAAATACACTGCTTTCATGATTTTTAAACAATTTAATTTTTAATCCAATATCTTCAACTATTTTTAATGATTTATTAACAATAATCGGTTCAAAAGTAATACTATCATTAATCATTGGCAAATTGCATTAGCGGCTGTTTTGATAAAAAATTTCAATATCACTAGTTTTGTCACCTATGACTTCAAGTAATTTTTTTTTATCAGGGTAATCCATACCAAATTCTTGAAATACTCGTCGTATTAAAAATTATCTCTTAAACTTGTGTCTTTCGATAATATTGCTTTTTTTAGAACCTACAAGTCTCTCAAATTCATCGTGTGCAACTTTTATTCTATCTTGATTTTAATGATTAAATTTGTATTTTCCTTATTAAGCTCGAATAATATATTTTTAATATTTGCTTAACTTTTTTTTGTTCCTTACGACAATCATCGGATGACAGCATCTGCTAAAATTAAAATAGGTATTAATAGCATCTCTTAATTGTGATCTGCACATATGCAAAACACGCGCAAAATTATCTTCGGTTTCTGTCAGGGATACATTAACATCGCTTACAGATTCTGGTTTTAATTTTTTATTTTATTAATTTTTCTTTCCATTTCCCCTGCTTAAGCGGGGCTAATATTACTGAAAAAGTTTCCTTTGACCTCTTTTTGAGATTAAAAAGTGTTTCTAAATTCGTTTGCAACGGAAATAATTGCTGGGTCAGACATTATTTTACACTGTTCGATTAAAATTGATCATCAACCGTGTATATTTGAAACGCGGTCAGAGCAGGAAACGGATTTTCCGCAGCGACAAAGAATATTCGAAAAAACAAGTACTTGTTAACAGTATTTCCAGTTGGAATTATAAAGTATTGTGTTGCTGAAATATACGTGTTTGCTGTACTATACATAATTGCCCAGTTTGTATTGTCGTTTGATCCTTCCAAGCGCCAGTTATCAATTCGACCAACACCAGAATTTGATCGGCCACGCAAATTAAATTGCTAGATCACAACTGCAACAGGACATTTGATTTTTAGCCAGAAATTAGATTTTTCTCCGTTGGTTGTCCATTCTTGTCCACCAACAATGACAAAACTAAAAAACAAATGCATGGTTTGGATTATTTCTTGGATATTGTGTTGATGTGCTTACCTCAAATCCTGTTCTGTTGTTTGATGACTCAACAAGTGTTGGAATATACCAAATATTGTTTTTAGTTCGATTTACGCCGCCGCTACCAGAGATACTATCAACGTAAGCTTTGTTGGTTAATTCAACAGGATTAACCGGAATATAATTTGTTGTTATTTTGTCAGAGCCCATGTCAATTGGTCCTATCATAACACCAGCAGCAAGTTTTAAATAATAGGCGTTAATTGCAGCAAATATAGCTGCTTTACTGTCGTCAACGTATTTCTTATTTGCAAGATTATAATTAGCAGTTGGAGCATATGATGACGTTATTTTGTTAGCGCCCATATCCAAATTACCTGACATTGTATTGCCGTTTAGTTTAACGAAGTTGGTATTGTCAAGTTGTGTATTGTAAATTAACTTGCCGCCCATATCAATACTTCCAGTCATTGATCCGCCGGTCAGTTTTAAATATTCAATAAGTGCACATCGTAACTCAGCATAACTTATAGCATCAGTATCATTAGCAGGAGGTGAGTTTACTGAAAGTCCAGTTGCTTTTGCGTTATTGCTTATTACTAGCTTGCCGGTCATTGTGTCGCCGGATTGCTTTACCATAGTTTCGTACACTAATTTTACTTGATTATAACTTGCTGCTTGATTTGTATTTACATTTGCTGGTGGAAATTCTTGTTCTAGACCGATAATCTTTTTGCCAGATATATTAATGTTACCGGTAAGTGTTCCGCCGGTTTTATCAAGTTTGAGTTTGATTTAAATTTTCTGGTGGATATGCAGTTTCCAAGTTTATTATTTTTTTATTGGACATATCCAAATTTCCAGTAACTATTCCGCCGGTTTTATCGAGCTTGTTATCGTCGACGGTTTTCAGTTGCGCGTAACTCACCGCTTGTGTGTTGTTAACGTTCACTGGTGGGTATGTTGTTTCAAGATCAAGAAATCGCTGATTTGACATTGACAAATTGCCGGTCGTTATATCGCCGGATTTTTTTTAGATACCCTGATAGATCAACTTTACCGTCTGTTGTTATAGTTGTGTCGGCAGAAACCGACCCGGTTAATGTTGTTCCGAATTTCGTGTAATAACTCATTGTGTATTTTTTTAATGCCGACAAAACTTGTCCGCACAAAGTTTGGCACGTTGGAATGTGACACAAATTTGTGTGGTAGTAAATATAACAATGTCAGTACTAAATTTTGATACTGAGTGATTAGTTAAGCACAAACATAATAACGATTTACCCGATTGTCATTATCATATTATTGGTCGTACAGGATCTGGCAAGACAAGCTTGCTAATGAACCTCCTGCTTAAAAACAACTTTAACTAAGATAGGTGTATCTTTATACAATTAATACACAACAAGACAAATACGTATTACTTAACGATTACAACGATAAACTTCGCGATGAGCTTGGTGTTTTTAAAAGACAACCGGAAGATTTGATTCCGGTAAAGGAACTTGATTCGACAGATCATAAAATAATTGTATTTGACGATATTCCTCTAAACAACGATGAGATGAACAAAATACGATCTTATTTTTCATTGTCACGTAACAAAAAGTGTAATGCGGTTTATCTTGCAGAGGGGTTTCATAACGTTGATAGATTTCTACGACGAAATACAGGATGGATGTTTTATACGATCTCCAGGACTTGACAATGTTGACGTCCGAAATATCGCAAACAAGCAGTGCGGTGACGTAACCAAAGATAACTTTATTGAGCTTTATCATGAGGCAACCAAGGACAAATATAACTTTTTTTTATTCGATAAACTTGCACGAGATCCAAAGAAAATGTTTCGTTGCTGCATTGACAGATTTCTGTGACAGACGTTACTAGACTTTTTTAAACTCCAACGTTGACAAATTTCATCCCACACAAAATTTGTGTGGCATACTGAATAACAATGGACAAACGAAAAATTGGTTTACTAAAGAAATTTGCTTCGACAAGAGCGGCGTTTAAGAAAAAAGGTACAGGAAGAACGGCAAGGACAACTTGCTGCGGATGAAGAAACTGCCAAACTTTTTAGACCAGTAACCGATGCTGTACTTGGTAAGCAACCAGATACATCAACGTTATCTGCCGATGAGCTAAACAAATTATCAGAAAAAAGGTGTTAGGACAATTAAAAGAACAACAAAATTCTTAAGCAGAGGAAACTGTTAAAAACAATTATTGAAAAAGTCGATGAACTAAAAAAATGAAATAATTGTCATATTAAAAAAATAAAAAGATGTTAATATTCCAGATGAATATGTTAACTTTGCTGAGTTAATTGAGAAAAAAGATGAACAAAAACTCAGGAATAAATCAAATATATCCGTAAGTGAAGAAGAATATGAGGATTTTATTGATTTTTACTTTAATAAAATTTGATGACATCCATAATATTAGAAAATGGTCGGATAATGATTACAAAGCATTTTTAAAAAAAAATTAGAAAGAATTATTAGAATAGCAATCAATGCAAATTTAATTTTGATATACGATCACGAAGATCCGTACTTTTGAAATCTTTTGTTAAAATGCGCAATGGAGTAATTGCTTCTGTTATACTTAAAACAGCGGATAGATATCGAAATCGAGAAGATGATTACAGTTGGCCTTTTTACAGGTTGTTGATGAATTATGAGAAAGGTCGTGAAAAAAACGAAGTTGATGAAACACTAGGATTTGGCGTCAGAGTATTTACTTCGACGGCCGAGATGGTTGACCGATTAATGTTGTTGATATCATCAAAAGAAGCAGGAAATGTCAGTATGGAAATCGACAACGAGTTTGTAGATATCCTTGATCATCTTCGCTCTAATAGATCATTAACATCACCCGAATACGAAATTTTACACAATAATTTGCTGTAACAATTTTGTATGATATTAAAAAATAAAGATGATGTCAATTACACTTTTACTTTATTCTTCACAGGCCACAAACGACAGCATAAACTTTTCTGTTAATTATAATCCTCCAATACAACTTGTTTCTGATCGACATTACGAAATCGGATTAATTTATGCTACGGCGTGGATTTAAATGGCCAACGTAAACACAGGCATCAATGATGACTTTACGTTTAATCCAGGTGCTTGTGCATCCTTCAAAATACCACAGGGTGCGTATAACGTAACAGACGTAAACAAGACAATTAAA
This sequence comes from Megalonaias nervosa, assembly GCA_016617855.1. Taxonomy (NCBI): domain Eukaryota; kingdom Metazoa; phylum Mollusca; class Bivalvia; order Unionida; family Unionidae; genus Megalonaias; species Megalonaias nervosa. Next base: position 12,042 of record JAECUM010042051.1, read on the forward strand.
AAATTAATGACAAAGAATGTCGGCAATGCCGCCGCCGGCAATTTTGAGTTCATGCCATACTACAATACGTTACGTGCTAGAATTACGTTAAAAAATAATCTTTCAATTGACTTTTCACCACAACAAGTATTGCGTCATTGTTAGGCTTTAACAATCAACAATGCGGATCAGTTGCAGAACAAACTATATCATACGATGGTGACGTTCCGGTAAATATAACGCAAGTAAATAGAATTTTAATAAATTGTTCAATTGCGTCTGGTTCTTATTCTGCTCGTGGCAGTCAAGGACAGACAATCTATAGCTTTCTAGAGACGTTCCACATGGATCACTGATGCAAGTTAATCCTTGCCAGATAATATACTATCCCATTAATCCTGAAAATCAAATATCAAGTATAAATATGCCACTGACAGATCAATCTGGGCGACAGCTTGATCTTAACAATGAAATTGGCACATATTACTTACACCTACGCACCGCGTAGGCGTAGTGTTCAATGAACACCGAGCGTAGTGACTTTTTACACACATCAAGCAAAGTTTGTCAATAGCGTTCTTAAAGTTTTTCAAATTCCAAGTTTTCAAACTCCAACGTCAATTTTGTAAGATACTATCAAAAGAATTTTGTAAGTCAACACTAAATAACAATGAAACAAAGAAACATTTATCGAAGAAAAATCGTGGGAGGCGTTTTTAAAATATATTTTCAAAGATTGTTGAGAATATACCAGGAATCGCACATAAAGTTGCACCCGTTGCCGTAGACGCGTCAAAAGCTTTTGCTACTGGGGCAGCATCTGCAGCAGGAACTGCAGTTAGACAAAAGATTGCAGACAAGATCAACGGCAAAACACCGCAGAAGTCGCCGAAGCCGGCAACACCGCAGGTGTCACCTCAAGAAATAGCACAAGTAATTTCAACCATAGCACCAACAGCAGATACCAAGCAAGCAATGATTGCCACAACTAAAAAATTGTTATCACCACGGGGCGAAGATATAATTTGAAAAGTAGTATTAAAAAGAAGACCGACTATTGACACTGCGGCTTTACAGTAATTTTGTGCCACGTAAAAAGTTTATGTAGCAATGATTAATAAAAAAAATGTCAGTTAAAAATTATCTTGATCTTGCAGTAGAATTCGATACAGTCGATGTTGCAACAGAATTCGAGTACGTCGAGTATCTTGATGAAAATTCAACCGAACCAAATATGGCCGGCGTCTGAACGTTCAATACAGGTGACGAAGATGTCTTTTTGCTTCCACACAAGGCGTAATTGAAGTACACGGTCAAATACTAGATGCAGCTGGTGCTGATATTGCAGCTGGTACTGAATTTGCACTTTTTAATAACGGTTGGAGCTTGTTTAGAAGCGCACGATGTCAACTAACCAATCAAACCGTGGAAGATATTTCAGTGTTTTTGCCTATTGCAAGCATAATTCTTAATATTGTCTCGTTCAGCGATGATTATTCAAGATCTGTTGCAACAAACATGATATGGTTCTAGTACACTGCATCAAGAACTGCTATCTCAAGCGAGTTTCGTACTGGTGCTGGTGCTGCCGGAGTGGAAAACAATAATCTTATTCCAAATCCAGCTGCTGCTGGTGCTGTGGAAATTGGTGCCGCAATAAGAGTAGCTGTTACAAATGTATCACAGCAAAATTACAATGAAGGTTATGCTAAACGAAAAGTCTTTGCCGCACAATCTCGTCAGATAACAATGATGTAGCAGTTAAGCACAATATTTGGATTTTGACGCAATTACAACAAAGTATTTCGTGGACTTCAACACACACTTGTTTTTGATTGAGCAGAACAAAATGATTGCCTAATTCGAGCTGGAGGCGTGGACGCACAATTTGTGATTTCTGTGCTTGCGCTGTGGATGCCACGAATTATTCCATCGATCAGTAAATCAATAGAAATTGGGTCAATGTTGACAACGTATACAAACAAGATATATTTCCAGCAAAATAAGATACATTATACAGCAGTTCCTATTACAACCGACTACACATGGCGTGTTACAACAACTCCTAGTGAGCAACTGCCAAGACATTTCTTTGTTGTGTTTCAACGACAAACACGGCATTGTAATCGAGAGGAAAACAACGCCATATTTGACCACGCTGATGTTAGACGAACATTTGCCAGAATCAAGTCAAAACAATATCCTGAACGAGCAATCGAATGCAGCTTTAACTCTCACGCTAACAGAAATGTATCGCGACCCTACATGTACTTGATGGAGGCAATGCAAACATACCAAGACGCGGAGAGCAGATCTCAAATATCAGTCGAGGATTTTAGAACGTTGTATCCGATCTTGTTCTGGACGTGTCAAAGCACTCAGAACTAGCTATAGGATCAACTGCTTATATTGAAGTATCTTGGACACTTGGAGCGGCTCCAGTTTCAGCGTTTAATGTGTATGCGCTAGTTGTCAACGATAGATTCTTGACAACTGAAGCAACGAAGGGCAGAATGACTGTCCAAGTCTAGCAAGTGTTAACTAAAAAGTGTGAAGTATCTGACAATATTGTCTAGCAAACAAGTGTAAACAACAACAATGACAAAGTCATCAACGCAGTCATCGACGGCTGCAAAGCGGATGTCAACGAAATACACTACAAAAGAAATATATCTAACGCAAGGACAAATTAAGAAATTTGGCAGCCGCAGTTTGCCAAACGTCGAGCGGTTTCTTGAAGATTTCTCCGTCCTTGACTGCGTTGGGTATATCAACAAAACTAACGTTAACACAGCAACAAATAACAAAATTTAATAAGAGAAAGCCGTTTGTTCTAAATTTATCGGTGTCTCAAGTAACAGTAATGTCCAAACATGGTGGATTTCTAGGGCCTGCACTTGCAACATCGGCAAAAACAATATTACCTAAAGTAATTCCCGTACTAGGAACACTAGGACTATCAGCAGCATCAGAAGCAGTATCAGGAGCAACTATAAAGGCGGTTGCCGAAGATGGAATCAAACAAATTGCGTGACCTTCAAACTCCAAGTTTTTCAAAATCCAACTCATGTTCTTCGAACATTCACTTTTGTCTAGCAGAAGAAAATAAAATGCCAACTCGTAAAAAGACAGCCAAACCAAAGACAATTAAAAAATATACAACAGCGTCGCGGTCAACGACAAAAACCAAAATGCAACAAGGCATATTTATTGGTCCGCTTTTGGCGGGAGTAGCAGGCAGTCTGCTGCCAAATCTGCTCGGAATCGGCCGGGGAGTCAACAGTCGCTAATTAATGTTGCCGGGCACCAGACGTTGACGGCGGTTTTGCCGCCGTTGAATTCAGCATTAAGCGACTTTGAAATACTAGATAAATTAAAGTCAGTTAAAAGTTTTCACGGAGCATATTCCAAAGACGAATTATCCAAAGTACCAGTAGGTGGATGGTGTGTAATAAACATACAAGATTTCAATGATGGATCCCGCACTCAATGGGTAGCTGTTTACAATGACAATTATTTTGATTCGTTAGGACATCCACCAAGTGATGCTATCAAGAAATATATCAGAAGAAAATATAAAAAACAAAAATTATTCGTCTAACCAACTACAACCAGTAGGAACTTCTGCTTGTGGATATTTTTGTGTTATGTTTGTCCGGCAGATGTCAAAAGATCTTAATTTTCTCAAGTTTATTCTACAGTTTGACAAATATCCAAGTACGGACAATGACGCAATAGCATTAAATTTTGTGTGCAAATTAAATATAAAAATGACAACATATTATCTCAAATGTAAAACTAAAACGTCCAATAAAGACGAAAAACAGAAGAAAAAAAACAATAGAATAATGTTAAAAAGTATCTGTGCCATTTGTTGCAGAAAGAAAAGTATGTTCCTCACACAAACAGATATCGCAGACACAGTAGCGGCAACGCCGTCGCTGGGATCGGGAATAGATATAATTCCCCTAACCGATAAAGTTATTCTGGTTAATGATTAAAAAAAATATTTTGACTGTTTAAAAACTCTGCAGTAAAATATAAAATGAAAACACGCAATTGTAATTGTGACAAGGATCTTTGTATCGAACAAGATAAAACTGTTACGTATTGTCAATCCTGCAATCGCAGAAAAGCAATTGGAAGCGGTATAGATATCCACAAACTTATTGGCAAATTACCAAAACCCCGCGGTGGTTGGACATTGCCCGGCCACAAATATATCGAGCTGTATAATCCGCTAGATAAACAGTTGGACGAGAACGACAATCCACTGCCTGGACAAGAGCCTTACAATCAAGTTGATGCAATAGCAATGCGTCACGACATTTGTTATCGCGATAACGAACAAGATAAACATGGCAGTGATAAAATAATGTTAAACGAATTATATGATATGAAAGCGACCGGCGGCCTGTTTCACAGGCTACGAGAACATATTGACTGAAAACTAGTTCAAGGATTAATTGCAACGTACAAAACTCGGACTCGGTAGAGTCCCGCTTGGAGAGTCTGGACTTGGCCCTGCTATGCAGGAGCTTGCGTCCGAGTTACACAGACGTAAGGTTGTCGCGAATGCCGTTGACGATATCTGGGCGATAGATCTAGTAGATATGTCAAATTGTGCTCAGTTTAATGATAACTAGCGATATTTGTTTAACGGTATTGATGTTTTTAGTAAATATGCTTTTAGTGTATATGTTATGGATAAAACAGGCAGATCAATAACTAATGCCTTAAAACAAATTATCGTTAGCACGGAAAGGCGACCATATAAAATATGGACTGACCACGGCGCAGAGTTTTGCAATAAAACATTTGAATATTTTCTGAAACAATATAACATTAAAAAATATGTTACTGGAAATGAGGGAAAGAGCGTTATCGTAGAACGATTTAATCGTACACTAAACGAAAAAATCCACAAACATCCGACAATGAAAAATACAAACAGATATAATGATGATTTGCAATAGATAGTATCTGACTACAACATCACGAAATACGGAGCGATATAAATATCGCCGAACGAAGCAATTCAAAATCCATTGTTGGTAAATGAAAGTATTACCAGAGGCATAAATTTAAGATCGGCGACAAGGTCAGAAAATCTCTGACAAAAAAGTATTCGAAAAGGATTTACTCCAAACTGGACCAAAGAAGTTTTGTCGTTGATAAAGTTTTAATTACATTTCCTGTTACTTACTCGTTGAAAGATCTTGCAGGAGAACCTGTAATTGGTAGCTTCTCCGAACAAGAATTATAAAAAACTGATCAAGATGTATTTTTTATTGAACGAGTATTCAGAAAGCGTGGCATGTAAAGTCTTGTCAAGTGGCGCGGGTATGGAGATAAATTTAATAGTTGGGTACCAACTAGCAGTATTGGAAAATAATGTTTTTGTACATTTCTTCGTACTTGAGTAGGATTAACGTACATTTTACTGGCTTATATAACGATATCCAATATAATTTTCTTTCTTCTGCAATAGCTATTATGCATCAAGTTGAAAACACAAAATCGAATTTTATACTTTTTTGCCGACCTGGTATTGTGGTCTTCATAAACGGCTTTATCAATTGCCAGGATAATTGATTTTCCGCAACACTAAAAACGAATTTCAATATTTTTTTGCAATGTAATATTTTACATCACATCTGTCAGTTGTTAATCTTCCGTAAATTTTTTATCAACAACGGTATTAACATCGTTGACGACTTCGTTGTTGTAATCGGTCTCCTCGTGTATCAAATCAACAACTTTGTCGTCGACAGCAGAAACAGGTTTCTTTTCAACAGTATCGTCAACGACTTTGTCGTTGTAAAAATACGCAAGTCTTTCAAGCAAATTCTCATCATCTTTAACTTTTGTCTAATTTACTAAAATAACAATGGACGAAATAAGATATCACGAAAAAGCAACAATTGTTAATCGCAGTGAGCTAGCGGACTCGAGCCTTGTTGGTATTATTCAGTTATTACAGAACAGTATGCTGGAGCAAACAACAAATACATGAAAGCGTATAATCCTGAGCTTCCATCAAAATGCATTATTTATCATTACGCAAATAATTAGTATTGCTACGCAATGTCAGAACCAATGCCGTACGGTGGACTTCGTTGCTTATCTCCAGAACAATTTCTACGTGAAACGGAAGTAGATATACCTGGTGACATTTCGTATTTTGTTGAAGTTGATCTTGACTATCCTACTGCGCTACATGACTTCCACAACGACTATCCCTTCTGTGCAGAATCTATGGTAATCGACTATAGTTTGTTATCTGATTATTAGCGAGCAAAGGCTGCAGCGGTAAAACAAATTATATGGTAAGTTAGTTCCAAATTTACTTGACAAGCGAAATTATGTTTTACACTACAAAAACTTCAAACAAGAAGTAGATACTGGTCTTGTGCTAAGGAAAGTTGATCGTGTGCTAAAATTCAATCAGTCACCGTGGATGAGAGGTTGTATTAACTCAAATACACGCTTGACGAGCTGTAGCGACAACTAATTCCGAGAAAAACTTCTTTAACCTTATGAACAACCCTGTCTTTGGTAAGACAATGGAAAATATTAGAAAGCGAGTAAACATTGAACAGTGATATCAACCGCCGAAACAAACTTGAGTTAGACAATGATTTTGTCAGTACGAATATTTTTAATGAAAATCTTGTTGCAGTACAACGAAGAAAAACAACCTTAAAGTTGAACAAGCCGATTTACGTTCGTGCTGCTGTACTTGATTTATCAAAGTGGTTAACGTATGATTTTCATTATAATTTTGTTAGAAGCAAATGCAAAGGTGTTGCTTACAGATACAGACTCGCTTGTTTATGAAACTGAGTGCGACGATGTGTATCAGAATATTTACGATAATCGACATTTGTTTGATTTGTCAGACTACCCTAGCGATAGTTAATTTCATGATGATTCGAAAAAAAAAAGTAATTGGCAAGTTTAAAGACGAAATTAATTTTTCTACAATAGCAGAGTTTATTTCATTGCGCAGTAAAATGTATGCTGTTCGATTAGACAATAACAAATTAAGAAAAAAAAAAGCAAAGGAATACCTCACAATCATGTTAAAAGTGTTATGAAATTTTGTTGATATAAATATGCACTTGATGGGGGCGTCAGTTACGTCAGGACAATAGCTATTAGAACAAATCATCATACACTTGAAACAGATGTTAATATTAAGCGCGTATTGAGTAGCTTTGATGACAAGCGATATTGTGATAATGGTGTATACACGTTTGAACTCGGAAATGAAACTTCCAGAATATGTTTTAGTAAGTTTAACAAACAAGAACTTTCCCTCGTTAAATTTGATGGCAGCGAATATTTCAGATATCTTGAGCAACTGAGTGAAGAATTATCGAAAAGGTTTATTAACTTCCATGATCCGATCACTCAACAAAAATATACTAAACTTACTATTGATCTTGATCGGTCGAAAGTATTTTCTCCTGACAAAAAAAAATATCCGCTCAATAAGATGACGATGGAAGATTTATTCGAATGTCGTCAAAAAGTAAGCGAAAAAATAAAGATTTGTCTTTACCACCACGATGATGAAATATTTCTAATATCTACAGTTGAGACACTAACGATAGGTGAAGAAGTTGTGTAAATATAAATTTTATCTAAACTTTATTAATAATCAGTTAGTAGGAGCAGTTAAGGGGGGTTTCTGGATGAGTAACCTTAAAAGCGTACAAACAAATACATTTCGTATAATTCGTTATTTTGGGGATCAGTTTTTATAGTTTTATTCATCTCCACAATTCTACTTAGATGTTTTAACGTCCCGTTTTGGTGTTTTCAAATTGATCGGAATGTTATATTGTTTCGAGTCATTATATTTAAGTGTTTAAATCAGTGATTTGAAACTAAGGGTAATGTTTGTATCAGAACCTTTCTAATTGTTCATTTAAGCCATTTCAAACTATTTCGGTATATCACAAGTCTGAGCCTGCATATGAAGTTACTGTTACGAGCCTAAGCTCTTAAAATAAGTAACAGAAAAGAGTGAAGAGAACAAGCTTTGTAAAATTTAACAAATAATTTATTTCCCTAGAATACAAAGTGAAAAATGAGAAAAAAGAACTTACGGTTTTGCGAATTAAATCCAAAAATAATTCAAGAATTAAAGACACAATTCCTTGTAATAAAAAGTCCTGAATAAAACTCAGTTCAAATTCCGAAGAGATCCAAAATTGAAGGCGATGACGTGTCTGTTATGGCCTGCGTCGTACTGATGTGTCATCAGTCTCTTATTGAATCACAGAAATATTATTCCAGGTTTGAATTCAGTATAAATTCCAACGAATGTCTTTATCCAAGAATTTTGTCAGAGTACTTTTGTTTTTCCAGAGAAAATAATCACTTGAAATCAATAATTTGAAGAAAGCAAAATTCATCCCAAACTGGTCACAACATAATGCAACTTATAGTGCTAGATGTTAAAGCACGACAGGTAAAATCTTCACAATCACAATTAATATAGTTCTCTCTTTGACCTCAGGTACAAATTAGCATTTTCTAAAAACAACCATTACCTAATGGGAAAAAAATTTCTAGCATGATTGATGAGCCTTGTTTATTTAAAACATAATACCCTATAAAATTCACTTTGGAACCCCCAAAACCCTGACCCAAATCAACATGCTTACCTGAATAATAATTTGGTCAATGAGCTCATACCCATAGAGAATAATGAAGCTATTATTAGTTGTTTACATCAATGAAATAAAAATTAAAAAAGGTCAATCAGGTCGAACAGAACTGAACATAATTCTGGACAAGGTCAAGTCCAGTAAACAATGTTACATTACAATAGCATGTAATGGAATAAAAATATTTATAACTAACAGACAAACAATTAAATTAAATATTCATAACAGTAAGAGTGCATCATGTTTACATAAAGTAATAAATAATTCAACACTTAATCGTACACATTCTATTTAATTAATCTTATTGTTATTGACACTGAAGTAGTTATATTAAATCGTTCTAGAATCCAACACTTTTGTTCAGTTTAAAGAAATTTCCTGCTAAATAGAAATGTTGTAGGGTATTTGTGTCATAAATTATAAATTACAAGACAAAAATTATTTCGGAACGAAAATTAAGCTTTTCTCTGTATTCTTTTGAATGAACACACACACACACACACACACACACACACACACACACACACACACACACACACACACACACACACAAAC
>JAECUM010042052.1:0-18856 GCA_016617855.1 Megalonaias nervosa
GAGCATACCTATTTCACATGAAGAACCATTCCAACCTGAGGGGCACATACATTTGAAAGATCCAAGCGTATTGATACAAGTACCGTTGTTGGAACATGAGGCTATTTTGCACTCATCGATATCTGCAAAATGTAAGTTTAACATTTGGAAAATATATTATTAGTATTTGTTATGTATACCTATATTATGTGTATTATTTTAGTATTGACATTTTTTGTAAAGGTCATTTAGTTAATAACATCTTAATACGAATATAATATGATCGTAGTTTGGAAAATTAAAATGAGTCTTGTATATAGTACATGGATTCATTCATAAAGTTTCAAGGTTGAGTTGCACTACTAGTACAAGAAAACATCACGTGATCCGACAAGAACGTGAGTTCTTTAAAAGGCCAAGCTACTAACCTAACTTATGATTAGTCAGTGTAAAACAGCTGATGTTATTTATGAAACTGGACCATTCTAGAAATTACGTAGGGCAGATTTAGCTATTGCGTTTCAGTACTCCATATAATAGAATTATTACGTAGAATTATGCATTCCTAGCAATAATTACAGTTTTGGAAGATATTTAGTTGTGTTTGCTTGAGAGGAATTTATTTATTTAATTGAATCATTCGTTGGAATTACAGTGGTCTAAATATTTGAAAGATTTTAATAGCTGTCACGGAAATACTCCGATTTCATTCAAGACATTTGTATATTTAACAGCTATTATGGAATCACTGAATTCATTTATGGACATTTGGATTTATAGGTATATGGGAAATACTGTTAATACATTTAAAGATATCTTGGGATTATATTATAGTGATTCTCATATACTGTTGACACTTGGGTACATTAGTGACTATCATTAGGAATACCTTTGAAACTCATCCTATTTACTCGATACTTTTGGAATTCAAAGAACATTTTGGACCTTAAGATTTCGTTCACCAGTTATTATTAATTCTTATACTTTGTATTTTAAGGAAATAGGTAATATTTAGAATTTTACATAACTTATTTTTTTCGCTTTTTCTTTTTTCATATTTTGTGACCATCGATTTGCAACATCCTACTATCTAATAAAATTATCGGCAAACATATTCAAGGACGTAATTAGGTTCTCCCCTCCCCAAACCCCAAGGAAAAATACTTTTTAAAGGAAACGTACTGAAGGGTAACAGACACCACATATTTGCAATCCGCTATGACGAATTATCGTCCTTAATTAGGAGGTCTAGTTTAGATATATTTATTTCCTAAATTATGCAAACGGTGCGAGTTACAAGTACCCACGACATTAGATAAACCCTTCCCCATATCAATACAGGTATACAGGTGAATAAGACATGAAAAGTGGTAGCAAATGCAATATGCTGGCACATGAAAAGGAAAATGGATTTCTCAGGCAAACAACCAATTCTGTTACCAATCTTAGTTAAAAGGATATCTCAGGCAAATGATCGTGTTGCCAATCTTAGAATAAAGGATATCTTAGGTAAATGACCAACTGTGTTACCAATCTTAGCAAAAAGGATATCTCAGGCAAACGACCAATTGTCTTACCAATCTTAGAAGAAAGGATATCTCAGGCAAACGATCAACTGTGTTATCATTCTTAAAAAAAGGATATCTCAGACAAATGACCAATTGTGTTACCATTCTTAGAGAAAAAGATATCTCGGGCAATTGACCAATTGTGTTACCAATCTTAGAAAAAAAGGATATCTCAGGCAATTGACCAATTGTGTTACCAATCTTAGAAAAAAGGATATCTCAGGCAAATGACCAATTGCGTTACCAATCTTAGAAAAGAGGATATCTCAGGCAAATGACCAGCTGTGTTACCAATCTTAGAAGAAAAGGATATCTCAGGCAAATGCCCAATTGTGTTACCAGTTTTATAAAAAAGGATATATCAGACAAATGACCAATTGTGTTACCAAACTTAGAAAAATGGATAACTCAGGTAAATAACCAACCGTATTACCAAACGTAGACAAAAATAGAATTTAATATGTAATACACATACATCATGTAATGATTGGTCACTGTATTGTCTGAAAGCAAAGAAAAAAATGTTTTCCCATTATAATGGAAATCTAAAGAAGAAACGTTAGTTAAAAGCGATGTAAATTAAAGCTATTGTTTTTAAAAAAAGAACTTAATGATATTCAACTTTGCAGTTTTGACTTCGGTCAGCTAATTAGATATTTCAGATGAGAACGAACATTTAGTCAAGACATCCGATCATTGATGTGCATTAGTCAAGATATCAGATCATTGTAGTACAGATATTTTTGTTAAGGTTACTACACTGATTTTTTTTTTCTTGTAAGAACAAGGGTAGTTGTGATCACCAGAAACGTAATAGCAAGGAGCGCTATTGTTTTGCGCTGCAGTATACTTTTAAATTGTAGGATAAAAATCACTTTCCGCTTTGACATCAGGTAGTGTATTCCATGTGAGAATACGCGAATGAAGGAAGATTGTGTTGCTATTTTAAGACTAGCATTTGTTCGGTAGAAGTTTTGTGGATTACATACATTGCACCGTGTCGTTTCTCATACACAGTAGAACGCAATTCATTTGAATAACTTGGCGAATCGTTACAAACAAATTCATTAAAGTACAGAGTTTGTGGGGTTTTCTTGTTGCTGATACAGAAAGCCAGTCACATTCATTTGTAACAAGACAACCTGGTTGGATTTCGGATTTATAACAGAACACTTTTGATGGTGATACAAATACAATGTTTATTGATGAATGACTTGAATGAGAAAAGAATTATGATTAATACGTGCGTGTATAAGATCCAGATATTGGACAAATTAACATAATCCGCACGAACCTAATAATGCAACAAATGTAAATACATATAAAATGACCTTACACAGCAAAAGGACAAAGGTTAATGATTCACAGTGATTGTACACGACGAAAGGAATGACGTGTTTTACTCAAATAATAAAAAACTTATGTACTTTTACTCGTATAGTAAAATGTATTCACTGAAATAGTGAAAAATGAGGTACTTTACTCAAATAGTAAAATGATGAAAAAAAAGGGATAGATATCATACAAAATATATTTACACTCCCAAAACACTGGGAATAAAAACCCCAAAATTAGCCCACGGCTAAAAGATTACATGCATGGAGTAGCACAAAATACTCCGTCACTAGTACACTTGGCTGCCAGTCACACTGGTCAATCAAGCAATCAGCATTAAAGTTTTCATGTAGTCACCAACCACCATTCAGTTCCTTGGTCAATCAAGCAATCAGCGCCCACAAATTCGGTCAGCAACGCCCGATCACGTGCTACTCGACCAGCAACACTGTTCACTCAGCTCTACGGCTGCTAAGGTGCAGCTTTATAGCTGCTATGGTCAACTTCTATGGTTAGCTCTACAGCTGGTCCCACGTCGACTACGATCAGCTGAAAATACATCCCACACCGTGTACTATGCATACACGGGCATATACGATAACACGTAATGACGTTATATACGGTAAGCTACACAAATTGCATTATCGGCACAACATTACAAAGCAATAAACAGGTTCAGAAGTGAACCTATCCGTGTCCGATAAGAATCCTCTGGTACTAAACGTTTCTTAATAAAATGCAACTTTATATTGCTAATATAAAGCTCTTGCTAAGTCACAAACACGAATAGAAAATATTTGCATTATACCACGAAAGCCGAAGCTACATAGAAAATATACAAAAATAAACGTGGTAGTGCAACACCTATAACTTACAATATACATAAGAAATATTATATATAAGAAATTAATAAGTAACTTAGATACCTCTACAGCTGAAGATGTGCAAGTCCCTAAGTAGACTGCTTACTGACAAGACGTTCCGTAATGCGAAGATATCGCCTTACGATGAGGCATTTATACACACACGATGCAGCCTACATCGTCTGTGCGCGGGAAGTATTCGGTTCTTCCCATCGAAAGCATTTCGCACGTGCAGCATAGGATGAACCGAACTCACTGTTTTAAAATAATGTGCAATATATATAAATCACCCTCGGGTAACGTTGTACACAAAAAATGAAACCCGAGTACATGTATTTAATAAAGGGATTTATACAATTCCGTGACAATACCTCCCCCCTTAAAAAAGTGGCAACACTTTTAGAAAAATCACGGAATGTGAACATAAATAATTATTAAAACATTCAATTTTGAATATTAAACGAAAATGATCCGCCCAACGCATCAATCTTGATTTGGCGACCTTTGCTTTGTTCAAGTATAAGAGCTGCTGATGGTCCGTTTGTAAGGTAAACTCCCTCTCGAAAAGATATGTATGGAATTTTCCTATCCCCCATACTAAGGCTAGACACTCCTTCTCAATTTCATCCCCTCTTGCTCCTGTAGCAAAACAGTATGATAGTACGGCACTGCAATTTTGAAGCTTGTGGTGGTCGAGGCTTTGTAAGTTCGAGAACAAGTACGATTATGATCCTACATAGATCTGGCACATTACAAAGATAGTGTGCATAACGTATGTGGCATCTATTAAAATTTTCAAAATGCGAGAGGTTTTCGAGAAATCTCGCTTGTTTGGATGGAAACGAAACAATTGAAAATGACCAAACAAGGTGTAAAGACTAGTGTTGCACAACATTGGAGCTTTCTGGAAATTCGGATCCTTTTTTTTGGGGGGGGGGTTACTAATATTATGTATATTTAATTTGTATTATGCGATTGTCCGTTGTCCATAACTTAAAGTAGGAGTTGGGCTTACCTGGCTAATGTCTTTCTTCTGTTAACAGAAAAAAAAAACATAGCTAATTTTTTCTCTATGATTGTAGATTATAAACAAAGATCATTATTATTTGTAGGTAAACAGTTAACTTACCTACAGTAAGTTTAAGTTTAAATTCAGAACACTCTCAATCCCCTCAGAAATTCCTGGTGTACCTGCTGCTTGCCATGTTCTTTACTAAAGTTTTAGTAATAGACCTAATATTGTTGGCAACTTAGAATGTTCTAGAAAAGAACTTATGACTCTCATCCTGATCCTCATATTGTGGCCTAGGTTTTATATATGGGAGAAAAAAACCCAGACATTCTATTAACATCAGTCTTAGTAGAATCAATTTAATTTGTGTTTCAGTTAATATTTGAGAGGATTTATTTATTTAAAGTGTTCACTGAAATTACAAATTTCTCATTAATACTTTTCGGACTAAATCACTAATTGTGAATTCATTCAATGACATCTTAGATTATATTATTGCAATACATCAAGACTTTCAGAAATTCGCCACATTCCTGACTATTATTGCATCAGTACATTCAAGATTGGAATTCATTCGAAACACCATTAGAATTTGTTGGGAATACTCTATACGTATAGGACTGCATGGTATTTAATTCACAGCTCTTTATGAATATTCACTTTTCATTCTATGGAAATTAATCATTTTTACACAATGTTTTGGTCTCTGCTCTTTTCTGTTACTTAGTTTAAGACCGTAGAGTAGTAACACTTATGCCCCTCGGTAGTTTGTAAATATTATCCCGCTTCTGTAACCTGTTATTTATAAATATCAATAGTGAGTTTTTCCTAAATCACTCAGCCACGTACCAGTTGATATGAATTTGTGAAGCACTCGATTGAGGCGATGAATTGTATGCAATGTTTTGCAATGTATCTAAGGTATTTGATCATGTTTGACACACATGTATTATTCATAAGCTTAACAGCTATTGAATAGAATCTATCAATGGTTGATTGATTCATACATTATCTCGCCAATAGATCAGAAACTGTTGTTATGAACAATGCATGATTAACAATTCGGAATATTTTGGCAGTAGCGCCACAGGATTCAATTCCAGGACTGCTATTCTTTTTTATAGTCAATGATATTGGTGATGATCTACTCAGTATCGTCATACTTTTACTCACAACAGTTCTCTTTCTTACGCTTCCAGAAGCATAAAAGATATCCCATATATAGTCGATGCTAACATGGAAACTTTAAATGGCTACTAAGCTTTAATCTAGCAAAGCGTAAGTTATGCATATTGTTTTTGAAAAAATAATAATCCACTCTTTCCCACATTTAAGTTCCAAAACGAATAACTTGATTCTGTGGCTGTGAAAATGGACCTAATTTAATCATGTCCAAAATTGAAAACATCTGGAAAATATTCATAAAAAGGCTTATAGATTTGCTACATGATTAAGATTCATCAGGGATAAGCTGAATTGAAAGTTCTTATGTATAAGTTTAATTGTCTAATTACATGTTAGTCTTCTATTGAAATACGCATGTGTGGTTTGGGATGGATGTTCAAATGCAGACTAAAACAGATTAAAAAAACAACATTTAGAGGCTGCTTGGATAGCAACGGGTCTAACCAGAAGTCCCCTCATATGCAATACTTATGAGGAATGGAATTGCTTGTTATCTCTGTGGATTAGGACAAGTTTGTAGCTTAAATTTGGTTTGAAAACTAGAGTTAGCGAAAATCCATTTTATTTTCTACCTCGGAAAGTATCTTAAGTTGTACAAATAATGTCGGAGCCCCGATACAATTAAATTGTTATTCTTGTAGGGGTCTTGGGAGGCCATGTTACTCTTCTTCCACATCCGAGTTCTAAAATTGGGTATCATGTGCGTAGCAAATGAAAGCCATGTAGTTGTCAAGGTAACTAGGGTTGGGGGACACATTTTTAACAAGGAACCTAATTACCTTCGTTTTATTTATGACAGTTATGAACAAAATTAGCCGAAAAAGTAATTTTAAACTTCAGCATATATATTGTTTATTCAAAATACCGTTTTCTTTGCTAGTCTGAGAAAGTCAGTTCTCGCGGCAGTGAGACTAGGTGACTACTGTTACGTTATAAGTCAACTTAGGATCAATGCCTGTAATTTCAACTTTAGAAGTAACACATGATAGATGAGGCAATATTAATGTAATCTAAACGCCACTACTATGTAACGGAACGTATATGACCTTATCAAACGACTGCGAGATATTTCTTGAAACCTATCTTCGTCTCTATTGTTTATGATTTGTATATACTATAAGAATATACACTTATTTTACTTAATTCATATAACAACTTTTAATGAATAAAAACGTGAATATTAATTATAAAAGGTGTGTATATGATGTCATATTCTGGATGCACGACAAAAAATTCTCATACTGGTGTCAAAGATAGCGTAAGTTCCTAGAGTTAATTAAGGAAGGCGAATAGTTGTCGTATAGAAAGACTGTGAGACATTTAATTTGTCTCACACAATGACTGACCGTCATTTGTTAAATGTAAGCATTAGCTTTCCAAGCGAACATGAAGTGTTAGAACTAGTGACCTTACCGGAAGAATTTTTAATCAGACCTATTTGATTCGCCTTCCTTCTCAAAAGCGATTAACTACAAGATATTGTTTTCTGTTTAGTCTTTAATGCTAGAAGAAGATATGTAACTGTCTTACTGGTTTGTTAATCTCGATGAAAGCTCAGAAGAAAAAATAGATTTGTGATTTTTTTTATGGAATACAATAAGATGCAACAACAGCTGATCCGCTCATCTACGTCAAGTTGTCGAGTAGTATATTATACATGGAACAATATTCCTTCCTATGAAAGTAACATATAATTATAGTCAGTTTTAAACATAGAGCATTGCTGTTATTCAAGGTATGAAACAATGACTGCTATGTGCATACCTCAAATTAAAATAAGATTTCATTGATGGTGGTAAATTATGAGCGAAATATACACTTTGTGTTGAAGATATCTGCATAATTTATGTTATGTGCTAGTATGCTGAAAGATGTGCAAAGAAAGTGTTTATACTGAATATTGATTTGAAATAAACTATTTACTAAATCTGACTTAAAAAAAGAAGCACAAGAAGGGCCTGTGGTTGCTCATCAGGCTGACATTTTCATAATTGGTAGAGGCAAAGTCAGCTGAAAAAGGAGTTTTGGTCAGTAGGAAGTTTTCTGTAGAATTTCTATCCAAAGCTGTAGATTGTAAATTCTAAGAAAACAATTGCTTCAAGGTTTCTTGGAGGGTTTTCTATCTTCATCCATATTTGATGGTACATCAACTTCATTTGTCCAATATTTAAAGGTCTTCATGCCACGATGCTTTATGTCAACGTTTGTAACTTATGTTGCACATTTGTGTGTGTGTGTGTGTGTGTGTGTGTGTGTGTGTGTGTGTGTGTGTGTGTGTGTCTGTGTGTGCGTGTTTATTCTTTTTATGTAGATGTTGTGGTTTCATTGTTTGTATATCTTATGAAGCCGGCCAAATTTGATGGCCAATCGGCATCATTTGAATAAATCTGAAAGTCCTTTAAGCATGGTAGCTTTCTGACAAATTTGATCAAATTCTGTTCAAAAGTGTTTTGTGAAGAACGTTGTAAGCGTTCTCTGTTACAGTACCACCAGCCATATATATGGACCAGTATCGTTCGTGCAAACATGTAAGTCATTTACACCAGGGTATTTTATGTCAATACGAACAAAAGTGCTTTTAAGAATAAATTATTTAAAGGATTGTCTGATTTTAGTTACACCGACAACAAAGCGAGATGGCCGGATTCGGGTATGCTGGCCTCAGGAAGTTACAGATTTCTGTGGTTAGGAAGAGACCATGCCCAAATGAGAACTACCATGGTGGCCATTACTCTCTCTCAAAACACATCTAAAGCTCTGTGTGCATGGCAGACAGTCAACGACCGTATAATGTGGGTCACTTTAAAGCACAGACATGACAATATGACGGTGATTGTATTGTCAGCTCCAATTAACGAAGCCTTTCATAGGGACAAAGACAGTTTCTGTGAAACACTGCAGTTCATGATGCCTATGTTGAAACGAATCTGCCTATTGAATGCCTCTGGGACATTAATATAGTTTCCAACACAATACGAGCAGCATGAGAATATGTAACTCCTAGTTCATTCGAATACAAATTTACCCTAACTCAAGGACCTCAAAAGATGATCGGACATGCAACACATTGATCACATCCTTGTAAATGGCAACTGGAAAGGAGTTTGAAACTTCTGAGTTTTCAGCATGTTCAAATTTGACTCTGACCACCGACCCTTCGTTGCTGAGATGACGAACAAACGGAAGTGCTCCCGAAAGAAATTCACAAAATCCGTGGGATATTACAGTACCATACTGAAAGATGGCTATGTGACGCATGCCTACGCATTTGAAATTCGAAAGCGATTGGCATCCCTTTCAGAGGATGAACGACAATCCCAGGAGTGTTTTCGTGATGCAATGAATGACACAGCCAAACCACATCTGAACCAAGCAAAGAGTGTAAACAAATCTCAAACAAGCCACTGGTTGAGACTGAGTCCAGAAGAGATTCCAGACTCCAGTGTAACTTAACACGATCTCAACAAGACCGGGAAGAAACAGTTACTATTAGATAAGCAAACATGGGCTGATAGCAACGTCAGAGAAGTATCCGAGCCTTAGTTTGTTCCATAAAGACATTTACCAATTTCAGGTATTTATGTTTTGCTGGTTTAGAAATTGGTTTAGCAGAATCTATGTCCAAAATTGAGATGTTTAAATCAACATTTTCTCATAAATTAAAAAAATAAGTGATATTTCAGATAGTCATGTATTGAAATAAATATCACTTATCATATAGTTTTGATTCGTTTGTTATAAGTGATTTTTGTTTTCATTTTTATTACAGAACTCTTGCACGAAATAAAAATTATGTAGATTAATAGTATATTAGTTACCCATCTTGTACGACTTCGGACTGTGGTGGTGAACATCTTGGAACCATTTAGCTACGTGACACATAGGGAATTCAAACATTATCACTGAATAAAAATATCACGTTGTAAATTCCAAATGTTGTCATTTATTGTTGAAAAATAGTGCATAGATAAATAGATAAAACGGGAAAACATTGAGTAGACCAAATGACAGATTAATCAAAAACTTGTCTTTCCAAAACATTTCTGGTACTGAGCATAAAATCTGAAAGTCACAAAATCTCGTTAAGCTTATTACCTATGGTGCAAGATGATCCTGTCCATCCATCACCACATGTAACCCGGCTTTCACTGGAGTTATCTATGTATGAAAATACAGTCATATATAAATCAGTCAATGCATTCCTTCTTAAGATTCATGTACATCAATGAGCATGCATATGTACTACGTGCATGCATACAACTTTAGATAATATTTATGTTATCACCTATTTACCTGATTGCATGCATGCACAGATTACTCAAGTATCATTTTTATACATGATAATCATTACCAATCATTGTTAATTACGACATGTCAGGAATTTTAAACTATCAGCGGAATGTTAATATGGGTTCATTTGCATGGTCACTACCGTGGCCGATTTTCTCAGGTTTTACTTTACCTCGTCGTCTTGGACGTCGTGTGTGTGTGTGTGTGTGTGTGTGTGTGTGTGTGTGTGTGTGTGGTAAATGTTACCAAGCCATAGCATTCACTTGGGTTAAAATCATTTCCGGATAACATTTAATTCTTGGAAATTGTACTATATATCTATTTTCTGGGGATAATGTGGTTCTAAAGCAAAACATTCTAGGGGTTGGAAATTCATTGGAACTGGTTCGCACCACTAACCTGCAATATTGATGAAATATGTGTATTATGATGTACATGTAGATATTGCCAAATGTTCTTTATTTCTTATCCTTAGTGTCATAACTAGCAAAATAAGGTATACGATCAAGATTTTTAATGGCTAGATTTTCGTCGCAATATATTTTATAATGTCCTTATTTCAAAGATTAACAAGTCTTATTGTCATGCATTGTAGAACAACTATTTATCGTGCAAAAGAAACAACTATATGCTCGCACACAATGTAACACCTTATTAAACACTCACTAATTCCAGTTATGAATTTATGTATCGCATATTGATCTACAACTTAGAAATAGTTAACAAATCTGGACTTTAAGTTCGGTTTTGTTTTTAAGGAGTTCTGATATATCTATATTAGAAAATGAGAAACTATTTGGAAGTAATCCTTTAATTAGCATCATAGCTGGTTGGTATATTACTTTATCAAAAATGCAATTTAGGTTGTTATACTTGTTTCAGATTTTAATTTTCTTCCGTGATAAATGCACCCTATCAATGTGCTTTAGTGCGAGATGCATGTAAAAATATACTTGCAAACAAATGATCGGATAAACATACCTCACTCAGAATACAGGAAAGGCATGACTGACAGCACGGAAACAGATATTTTCTTTGAAATGGCAAGAAAATTGTCAATTTGTCATGGAACTAATTGTGTCTTTTGACATTTGATGGGGTATTTGGTGAACACCACAGGACACTTTCTTATGATACCAGGTTGTCTTAGTCATCCAGACGTTAATCATACATTTGAAAGTGCATCAAACGGCTTAGAGACCAATACTATTGTGTGTGTGTGTGTGTGTGTGTGTGTGTGTGTTGGTGTGTTGGTGTGTGTGTGATTGGGATTTTTAACGTAGTTTTAAAAACTTTTCAGTTATATCGCTACAATGTCTGCAGAGTGGCAGTTTATAGTGATGACTAGTATTGGGTATAATACCGCGGACATGTAGCATAATGTCTCACCCAGTCATATTATCCTGACACCAGGCCAACCGGTCCTAGAACTAACCTCTTAATGCTGAGCGCCAAGTGAGGCAGCTGGTAGTACCATTTTTATACGTCTTTGGTATTACTCAGCCCGGGTTCGAACCCGCGCACTCCCGCATCCGAGGTGGACGCTCTAACCACTGGGCCACCGGAGTGGTCCATACTAATTTAACGCGCGTTCTATTATAAGGCTCAGCTGGAGGATATGTATGTAATTTGAAATGCGAATATAACAAGCAAATCTTGTACTGAAATCAAGCTTAGAACTGGTCGAATGCGCCGTCTAAAAGAATGGACTGTGCTTACATCAGGAGGAAACTGCTGTCAACTTTGGACTAAATGCTTGTTTTGCGTAAATTAAAAGCGTATGAAAATTTCTGTGCGAGTGTTAACTCAATGTTTTGCGCAACATGCGAAACCATGCTGCTTATCTTGAAATGCCGATACATGGCGCTGATACCCTGTCCCCTTTTTTAAAATAAATAATTGATTTCATTATTGTCTGGAATAATACTTGAATAAACGTATTGTATTGTTCAGTATTTTATCCTGCTGCACTGTATTATTTTGTATCGTATCGTTCTGCATTATATTGTTTAAGAATTTGACGTATTAGAGTAAAGAAAGAATGAGAAACGAAGGAACACATATTAAATCTGAACTAAAAGCAATGTCGCTGATGTTAATTTAATAAGCAAGTTTTAAAGACAGTTTTGAAGACCAAACTTGTTTGCAAAACACTAAAAAGACATTACACCCAATGTCTTCGGTCAGTAGAAAATGAGAAGCAAGGAATGTTAAATTTTCATAAAAACGATAAAAATGTTTCACTGCTATAATAATGGACAATTAGGTGACACTACATTGACAGTCACTTATATCAGGGATCCTTCATCCCTACATTTAAACACTACTGTTTGTTTTTAGTAGGAAAAATGTTATCGACTACTATTCCAAAATATTGAACAGAATATTCAATAGTCCGGCAGTGTACTTAAGTAGAAGAAAGTACCACCTTACCATAGCAAATCACTCCTGCGTCGTCCTTGTAGTGAGTACAGTACCAGCTAGGATAGTAACGATGTGAGTAGCTGGTCCCGTTACCCCATCCAATGTGGTTACATTGACTTAGATCTTTAGCCGATGAAAAACAAATGACATTATTTAGCCAGATGGGACCGTATCCAGCTCCAAACAATGATTCCGTTAAAGCTATCCCATCACTGTAATCAAATTATAACATAAATGCAGAATTAAACTTTGTAAACAAGATAAAATTGCAGTGAAACATTACCCCTTAACCCAATAAAATATGTTCCAGAAAATGAAACCACCAGTATGGCTCACATAATAATCAGGAATCCCTTGAAGGGACTGGGGATCTACTGAGTGAAACGAATTTGCTGGAATCTTAGATATGACTATTTCTTTGCCTTAACTGCCGAACATTGAATCCATCTTTCATATTTTTGAGCTATTTCAAGATTGTTAGCCATATTGGTCATAATCGGCGCTTTCATTTAGGAGCAACCAGATATCATTAAAAGTATTTTCTTGAAAACCGAATGTCAGTATGACAGTCCATTTTAATCTGAGTAGCGATAACAATGTCTGCAGTGGCAGCAATATAGAATGTCAGATTGGTTCCATTGTTATTTAGCAACAATAACCCAATATGTTGAAAACCGCGTGTGAATATGACTCTCGGTTTAGGAGCAGAGTGAACAAGATTTTGAAGATGATTGTCGTGGCGGTCATATTTGATGTCAGACATTTTCATTTAAGACCAGCTAGACATCATTAGAAATATTTTGATGAAACTGTCGTGTTCGTATTAAATGCCCGAACGCGCCATTTGTATTTAAGATACACTAGACTTTGGGACAAATGTGTGCAGAATGTTCATGGCAATCTTGTAAGTAGTTAGGTGAACCAGTGAGAAAGAACTTGTGCTAACGGACAGAGGGACAAGGGTCAACAAGCCTTTCCTGAAGCTATTCTATCTTTGACCAGTAGAGATGAACATTAATGATACTAATCACACTGAGAACATGTTTCGCTAAAATTGGGCGAAAAGAAACAAACACTCACACAAATACACACGCCCACACACACACACACACACACAAATACACACGCCCACACACACACACACACACACACATATATTTATATATATATATATATATATATATATATATATATATATATATATATATATATATATATATATATATATATATATATATATATATATATATAAGTCAATAATTATATTTACATTCTACATCTAGTGGTGTATGAAATAAATGGTTGATAAATCGAACGTTTCCAATCTTTGTGGTTAGCAGCATTTATCAGAATTTCGTTATCTAAAGGTAATACCTCATTTCTTTCAAAGATTATTGACCTATATATCCTGAACAGAGCGCGAAGCATAGGGAGCACACCCAAACTACGTTATACTCATATTGCAAAGCGTCATTTTAAATGAATTAATTTTTTTGGATAAAGATGTGCCTGAGATTTTGTTCATCGACAAGTTTTGACTTGAAGTCTATGCGAGGATGACATTAGATGAGGTATATATTTCAATCAACAAATATCTTTGGCACGGAATTGAGTGCATCAAGTCAAGTTGCCATTCTATTGCGCATTTTCGTGGATAAAATCGTCATGCATTGTATTTTAATCTAATGTAGTATGGACTATGTTACATGCTGTGTAAGTACGCGTTTAACAATACCTATTGTGTACACTTTGATTCTACTATGTTACATGCTGTGTAAGTACGCGTTTAACATTACCTATTGTGTACACTTTGATTCTACTATGTTGCATGCTGTGTAAGTACACGTTTAACAATACCTATTGTGTACGCTTTGATTCTATCAGACTATGACGACGTATGTTAGTTTAGCTCACTCGGTTGACTAACACCTCGTTCTCGGTACCCCACCCCACGTTTCTCGCCCGTGGTACGATTTGTGCAGTATATGCACAAATCGTGATGTAATGTCAAGATGCTTTCTCTTTTAGGAGGTTGTATATATTTCAGCTCTAGAGGTATGTAATAGCCGTATTTTTTTTCTCTTTCAATCGTATATTTTTATTGGAACGGGTCGGTTCGGCCTGGAACCGTTTCGGAGTCGAGTCGTTTCGGTCCGTGACGTTTCGGGCTACTATTGTTACGGGGTAGATCCGTTTCTGTCCGGGTAGTTTCGGTTGTACCGTATTCAGATTGTAATAAACTCTACAGAAAGAAATGACATAGACATTATAAACAAAATATTTTATTTCGTGTTGGCATTTTATTTAAACAAACTAACCGAACAAACACTGGGAATGTCATAAACAAAACACTGTGCGATAAAATGAATACAACTAAAACATATCACAAGCGCAATTCTCGCAAGAAGAATATAAAACGTTCACACAGCCAAGGCTGCCACATAAATCCCCCAAATGCGCGTGTACTTTTGTTGACTGTATTCTAATATAGTTGTGAATTTAATTGAATGATTGCTGGAAAGGAGCGCTCAGCACTAATCATCATAAGAAATACAATAAGTACAATATATGGTCCTTTTTTAAATGCGTTTGCCTGTTGTACTAGCCAATATACAATAACGATTCATATGAAGAGACTCATTTCAAGATAGGGTCAATCAAAGAATCTATTAGGTCATTGTTTCAACTTGATTGTCAATGCAAATTTGTATAAAGTAATAAAAATATATGCACATATCCATGAATAACATTAAAACAAATCAAAACTGTGATGAAATTCTGATGTAATCGGTCACATCATTACAGTCATACATTACCCGAACATGGTACAGGGAACCACACACCCTAAGGAGTTTGCTCGTCATAATTTCATGATTCATGTACTTATCCCACAATTCTGTTGACAATTATTCTCGCTGTGGTCGTTCAAACATGTGTAAAAGTGTTACCTGTAACAAAGATCGACCAACACTGTTAACTGCTAAAAACTGCATGCCTATTTATAGCTCACAGACTCAGCTTCACGATGCAAGACAAATAGGCCGGCTCTAATAATACAATACGAATGGCGGAACACGATGATTTGGTTGCGTCTGAGCAAGAAAGGCGAAAACATGAAGCTGCTACAATACGTTGCTGCTCTGGAATTTATAATAGTGAGAGTAGATATTCAATATTTGGATCCCATTTTCAAAACCGAAAACAAAAATCTCGAGATGTGCCAGTTTTGGGCGAGTACCTGTGGAAGAGACAATTTTACCCTTAACAAAATCACAAGATGAACATATATCTGTAGTAAACATTTCGTTGGTGGGAATGGACCGACGACAGATCATCCCGACCATATCCAAACAACACTCTTTCCAAATCAGGTTCGATATTTACATATGTTTGTATTATAACAACAAGAACAAGTTCAAATGATATCGGGGTTGGGGATTATTTTTAGTCAATAACTGTACTAGTAATGCAAAGCCTTACAGCAAGGGAAACAACTGTGTCTAAAAGTTATTAATGGAAGTTGCAGAAGCAACGCTGTCTTTACAAGAAAACCCACCACTTCCAAGGCATGCGATTCTGAATATCTCCCTAGCAAGACACCAGATCATCTAGACCCACATGTAAATGGCAACGTATTAGATGTGTAGGAGCCTTTTCTCAGATACTTCTGTTCAAGGGTAAAAACAAAAACACTCGAGTAAACAAACATTCTTATAAATCTTGCTCTTTCAAACTTCAAGTGTGATGTGTAACATAATTACTTTAGTCTTCTGATTTCTTTTGTAGATATCAGAACCTGCAGAAGAGGCCACCATGTATATCTGTCTACAATGCTGGGACACAAAAGTACCTACTATTGCAGTGATGTCCATGCCAATAAAATAGAAAGAAGAATCAGAAACAATGGCTCCAAAAGTGGAAACTTCCATGAAAAGGAGAAAACTTGCACCACTAGCAGATTATATTTTATTAATCTATCTAAAAACGATTTTGTTTTTAAATTCCACACTGGAATAACCATTAATCAATTCAACCATCTCTTTAATTGTCTTAGAGTTCATGTCAATAACTTAAAGTATTTACAAGGGAATAGACCACAACCAACACAAAGAGTCAAACGAAAGACTGCACCTGAGAAAAAGTCTCACCTCAAAATCAACAATTGCTGACATTGATGAATTCAAGATAACGGCTTTATAATAAAGATTTAGGATATAGATTTGGAGTCAGTCAAAGTTATATTTTATGAATATCAATCCAGAGATCCAATTTGTATTTAAGATAATAACGGGGTTTCTAGAAGAAAAAAAAGTTAATATAGGAAAAGTTGCCAGGTAGTTTCAGATCAATCAAAAATGCAAGAATTATAATGGACTGCTTTGAAATATTTGTTAAGTCATCTAGAAACTTTGCTGAACATGGTAACAGTTACTCATCCTATACAAACCATGCTACACTAAAATGCCTTGTAGGAATTTCACCTACAGGAGCTATAACATTTTTGTCATAAGTGTATGAAGGCACCATTTCGGACCAGGATATTGTTGCTAAATCTGGCTTGGCAAATTTCCTTGAGCCAACAGATTTGGTGATTGCGAACAGAGGGAGTTTGAATAAAGCGGTTTTAATGTCTTGCAGAGTTAATTTGAACATTTCACCATTTCTTGCAGGGAGAAAATGATTCATACCTCAAGAAGAAGTGTTTGTATTAGCGTTGAAAGAGCAACTAACAGAATGAAAACATTTAAGATTATACTACTCTCCCACTAATCGTGAAACCTGTTGCATCAAACGTTGTTCAAAATTTAGGATTTTTAGCAAACTACCAAAATCCTCTTGGAAAGTAAAATTATTCATGAATATTTAGGGATAGCATGTCATTTGTATTATTTTACGATATTGCACTCGCGCGCAACTTCATATTGAACTCATGTGTGCCCAATAGTGTATTAGGAACTACTTTGTAAACAAATCATGTACACTCTCGTAGTAGAAGCTTTACGTTTTGGTTGATTAAATTTGTTTCTGAATGAACTAAAGCAGATGTTTCGTGGACTGCCATATATCAGCTGCTTTGGCACATTCCGCTTTAACCTTTTTGATAAAATGTTTCGGATTTAGGCTAGCTATACATGCCAGACAGGGTCCTTACAAATAGCATTCAAGTGACAAGGCATAAACTGTCTTCTTTAGCTGGTAATAAGAATGGCAAAAAATATACTTACAGTTTTACATCCTAAATTTCCTCAAAATGTACTTTCTTAGTTCTGCAAATCCGAATTACATGAGCCATGTCATGGATTCTCATGCTTGATTACACATTTCATAATTGTACTGTAATTTGGACTATATTCCAGGTGCAATTACATCCTCCTTACAGCACTCAAATAAAATAAACATTATATTGCATAGCGTCATTTTGATAATTGTAATTGAAAGCCTTCATATTTTTCCCAAATTATGATTTAAACATTCAAGGACAGAACAGAAGCACACTTGCAGATGTCAACATGCTTCTCCCTCACTGCTTCAATCTGATGTATTTTATGTAGAATTGTCACAGATAAATCCAGTCCATAATCACGAAAGTTCGTAGAATCGACAAAAATACCAAAATCTATTCATTCCAGATCAAATGGAAAAGTTATTGCAATGCGCATTCATTCACAATATGACTCCAAATTTCAATTTTAAGCAGACCCAAAATGCCATTTTCTTTCGAAAGTTATGTCTAGCTCGCGACTAAGTTCAAATATATCTCGGCGGAGTTATGTGCGCATTAAAAATGTTGTTGTGTAATGATGAATCTGCGCTTGTGTATTTAGTTTGAAATACGGCATACAGTCAGACACTTTGTTTCTTGTAGCGTATTTTTGTTTATATAATCAAGCCTATGGTAGAATAAGAAAATGAGCATATAATAAAAAGGTTACTGCATTTGTATGGGAAAATATGAACTTGTTTTGTCGGATGGATATACTGCACTCCCAATGTCGTTCATATTTTCCCATACAAATGCAGTAACCAATAATTATTACTATTTTGAAGTAATACATATAGATTAACTATTCAAAATATTCTAAGAACATGAATTAACCTACATATTTAACATAAAAAAATATGGAATCATGTGAAATACTTCATTATATTTACATTTGACGTCTATCATGTATATGTATATACAGCATCCTGCCTTGATT
>JAECUM010042055.1:0-29559 GCA_016617855.1 Megalonaias nervosa
GTGTACTAAAACACCTTTGGAGAGAAGTTCATTTGGTACGGCTAAACCACCACTTCCAGTATCTTTAAACCACATCATGTTCGTCGCAGTTGATCTGGAGTAATCGTCGGAAAATGAAATAATATTTAAGATTGTACTCGCAACTTGTAAGTGACTCGAAATATCTTCTACAGTTTGATTAGCTAGTTGATATCTAGCACTTTTGAATAAACACCAGCCATTATTTATAAGAGCTACTTCTGTTCCAGCTGCAATTGCAACAGGTGGATTGGCTACTGTCATAATCTGACCGCGAACTTCTAACATTGCCTTATGGGGCAGTAGAAATACATCTTCGTCTCGAGTATTAAATGTTCTAATACCAGTTTTATTTGGTTCATTAGAATTTTCGTCGAGATACTCAACATACTCAAATTCTGTTACAGTGTTATCGGTGTCATAAGTTTCTGCTAAATCGAGATAATTTTTAACAGACATTTTTTATTTATTAGATTATATAAAATTTTATTGCGGCGCTGTTACTTTAGATAATAATTTTTGTATAATCTGCTCGCCTTTCGGTGATAAACGTTTTTTCGTTGTTGTTATCATAGCACGTTGCGTTTCTTTTGTTGGAGCGATTTCTGAAATAGCTTGTTTTATATCAGATGTAGACGGCAATCCACGTTGTGGATCACCTTTTATTTTATCAGCTATTTTTTGTCCCACCGCAGTTCCAGCGGCAGATGCGGCTCCAGTTGCAAAAGCTTTACCTGCGTCAAGTGCAATTGGTGCAACTTTACGCGCGATTCCCGGAACATTTTCAATAACTTTAGTAAATATATTTCCAAAACATCCTCCTACTATTTTTCTTCGATAATTTTTTTTTTCTGTTTCATTATATCTGAGGTTGTATAATTTTTATCGTCAATCACGAAGTCGCAATAACTTTGTTATTGTACGCTTAAGTGTAAATAATATGTAACAATTTCGTTGTTCAGATCTAATTGCCTACCAGAGTGATCTGTTAATTGCACTGTTATACTTGATATTTGATTTTCAACGTTTAACGGATAATAGATAATATGACGCGGAGTGATTTGCATGAGAGAACCTGGCGGAACTTCTGGTGAGAAACTGTAAATCGTTTGTCCCTTGCTGCCTTTTGATGTGTAAGAGCCAGAAGCAATAGAGCAATTTACTAATATTGTATTTACTTCTGTTATATTTACCGGCAGTTCACCGTCATATGTAATAGGTTCATTAGGATCTAAATAATACGCTCTATGTTCAAATCCTATCAGTGGTGCGATACTTTTTGGTGATATAAAACTAACTGACATATTTTTTATTGTCATTCTAGCTCGTAACGTGTTATAATTTGCTGCTAACTCGAAATTATCAGGTTTCATCTTCTCTTTTTGCATAATCTCTTTTATCGTCTTATTTAGATCATTGATATTATAAGCTCCTTGTGGAATTTTAAATGTTTTCCATTGCGTGTCTCTTATTGAAATAATTGCAATCTCATCATTGACACCAGTTTTTACGTTTGCCATAGCATTCCAGCAAGTACAAGAAATTAACCCAATCTCATATTGTTTTGCAGGATCTAGTTCTATTGGCGGAATATAATTTACTGAAAAAATTGTGCTGCTCATGTTTGTTTGACTAGAGTCGAGCAATAATGTTGTTGACATTGTTATTTATTATATTTTTACAAAATTAAATCGCCGAGATTAAGTCGCGGTGTAAAGTTTCATACTTGTCAGATGTTAATAAATTTTCCGATCTTAGATGATCAAGTATATCAATAATTTCATTGTCAATTTCAACACTAATATTACCAGCTTCTTTTGATGATATTAATAACATTAATCTACCTATCATTTCGGCGGTTGATGTAAATATTTTTACACCTTCTCCAATCTTACTCATGCGAAGATTCTCATTATGTTCAAACGCGTCGTAAAATTTTATATTTTTATATTCTCCAGATCTAAATTTCTCCGCTAAGAGTTTTAAATTATAGGCAATAATATCATCTCTATAACGTTTAAAAAGTTCTTCAAGATCTTCTGTTTTAGCTTCTTCAATCCTGTTATAAGCTTCTGATCCGTCTCTATAAATATTATCTATTTTTTCAATAAGATCATCATATTCGTCTTGTGACAATTTAGTAATATTATTAATATCTTCAATATCATATTTTCTTATAAAAGAATTGTAATCATATTTTGTTACTTTATCTTCTGCTATTTTTATATTTTTTTAAAATTTGATTACTTCTTTCAGCTTCCTCTGGAGATATAACTATTGGTTCTTCAATTTTCTCTGGAGATACAACTATTGGTTCTTCAATCTTTTCTGGTACTCTTTTTAAATCTATTTCTTTTGCTATGGTACTCAAAACATTACCGTGATGATCGTACTTTTTTTCATTAATTATTTGATTAATAGCTTTGATATAAAGATCGGCGATAATACCTTCTCGGTATTTACTAATAGCTTCGTAATATTCTCTATTTTCCGGCACCACTAAATCAATCTGTTTCTTATTATCCTTTGATATTTGCGTTAACTGTGCAATTTTTTCGTCAGCATTATAATCTTTTTTTAAAATTTCATGTACTCTCGAATCTTTAAATTTATATACAAAGTTAAACATTTTATACTCATTATCTTTTATTTTGTCATTCATATTTCTTAAATCCACTTCAAATTTTGATAATAATCTTGGATAAAATTTTTCAATTTTTTTTCTCTATATCTCTTAACCTAATTCCAATCGGATCAACTAATACTCTTTCTGATAATCTTTGTTCAAGTAAAAATGGATTATTTAATATCAGTTTTAGTTCAGCTTGTCTAGCAGCAGGATCAGCAATATGTTTTACAAGTTCTCTAGCTAACTTTAACTTTTCTTCATCAGATCTTCTAATAATTTTTGCAGCAGCTGCTTCTTGTTGTTCCTTAACAAGCCCGATTAAACCTTTTTCTTGAAGTTGTTTAACTTCTTCGTCTGACAGTGTCCTAGTTTCAGGTTGTTTTCCAAGTAGTGCTTCAGTAACTGGTTTGAGAGCTGCAGTTGCTACTTCTGCGGCAGTTATTTGCCCACGTCGTGCTTGCTGTACTTTTTGCTTAAATGCTGCTTGAGATTGAGCAAGTTTTTTTTACATCTTCTATATGTTTTCTATATTTTGCTCGTTTGTCCATAATTATTATATATAAATTTTATAAAATTAAGTGGAAAACACATTACTGCAAGTAAATGTCAATACAACAGCGAAACATTTGAGTTGGATCATTTGCAAGTTTATTAAATAAGAAAAAGTTATATTTATCCTTTGTAGCTTTATGATATAATTCGATAAATTTATCTTTTGTTACATCACCGCATTGCTCGTTCGCGATATTTCTAACGTCAACATTGTCCAGTCCTGGAAATAATATAAAACAACCAGTATTTCGCCGAATAAATCTGTCAACATTATAAAAACCTTGAGCTAAATAAACAGAATTACATTTCTTATTACGTGACAGTGAAAAAAACGATCTTATTTTGTTCATCTCCGTATTATTTAGCGGAATATCGTCAAAAACTACTATCTTATGTTCATCCGAGTCAAGTTGATTAACTGGAACAAGATCATCTGGTTGTCTGATTATAAAAAAATCTTCACCAGCCTCAAGATCATCACGAAGTTTGTCATTATATTTGCTTAGTAGCTCGTACTTGTCTTGCTGCGGATTAATTGTATAAATATAAACTCGATCGTAGTTAAAATTATCGCCGAGAAGTAAGTTCATAAGCAAATTTGTTTTTCCCGATCCAGTTCGCCCAACAATAAGATAATGACAATCTGGAAGTTCATTGTTATGTTTATGTTTCACCAACCGCTCCGTATCAAAGTTTAATATCGACGATTTTTCCATCGTTGTTATATAATTTTATGTAATATTAAACTAACTAATGTTGACAATTTTATGTAGGATAATAAATAATGAGCTACTATACAAAATTTGGAACATTAACAGGAGATTTATTGACTGAAGGTTATCAAGGTGACTTATCTAAGTATGCAACTCTTGATCAGCTAAGAAATGAGATTGATAATTTA
Source organism: Megalonaias nervosa (assembly GCA_016617855.1). NCBI lineage: Eukaryota > Metazoa > Mollusca > Bivalvia > Unionida > Unionidae > Megalonaias > Megalonaias nervosa. The sequence goes on from JAECUM010042055.1 coordinate 4,101, forward strand.
TTAACTGTCACAAGTGTGGATCAAAATGAAGTTGTTATTTTCCAGGATAAACAAGGACGATTAAAGACGAGTAATGTACAACTGTCAAATGTACTTGTACGAATTCCCACCGCGGTTGTTAATAATATTGTTACTTTTACTAATCAAGGTAAGGTACAAGATTCCGGTAACTCGATTAACGATTATGTCAAAAAAGCTGGTGATTCATTCACGGGTTACATTATTATCAATGAAAATAAAATTATAGACCTTGGAAACCCAGCCTCAGATACAGACGCTACAACAAAGAAATATGTCGACGATCAAGAATCTAAGTACGTATTGGCCAACGGTGGCATAATGCGTGCATTTCTCAACATGAACAATAACGGTATTAATAATCTTAGAACACCGGAATATGATTTTGATGCTGCAACGAAAAAGTATGTTGATGATAAGGAAATTACTATTTCAACTTCGTTAAAAACAATCGGTGATGAAATGACTACACTTAGTGCTACTTTTTCTAGACACGTAGAACGTTAAACAAACCCCTTTAAAGAATTTTTTGGGGAACAACCAATCGTTGACATAAAACTAGCCGACGTTAACACGAAACTCAACGACATTGTCAGTGGAATACCTAATATTGTTCAAAAAACTAATCTGATTAAAATTCCACACAGACAAATTAAAAATATCGTGTACACAGTAGCATCATGATTAGCAACATGGTCACAGCAAAATAACACTATCAAACATACCGCAGAAGTTACTGGTGTGTATAGAGTGTCTATCTTTAGCTCTGCAAAGTTTAAAATTTATACTACAACATTTCCATGGCGTCATTCAACCGATGCTTTTTCTGGAGTTGTATCTATAGTGTTAAATAAAGATGCTGAAGAAATATTTTTACTGGAAGTAGATGATCAAACAATAACCGCAACGTCTTACTGGTGGTGTTTGGAATTTGTAGCTGAAACACCACAAATAATTACTTAATCAAACCTAGGGACCAGCATTGTTGTAAACTAATATTATATAATGAAAAAATATATATTTGATTTCAATCACATTTCAAAAGAAATTCCAAAACAAGATGTTGATGCGCTAATGCAATATTACAAATTTTATCATAAAAAACTTTGGTGCGTGAAAAAATGTTACAAATATTATAACAAAATACTTCGAGTAATATCATATTTACCGCTGTTATTGACCGGATCTGGTATAATTTCGAGTGGTGCATCATTAAACCCGTTTTTGTTAATAATATCAGGTGTTGGTGTTTCTCTTACAACAGCGTGTAAAAAGATTGAACCTCGACTTGTAACCAAACAAATTCCTGCAAAACAGCTAGTATAACTTACAAAAAATTACTTGATCAGATACGATCTTACTTGCGGGGTATAAAATATGATATGGACGATTTGATACGTGAGTTTCGTATTATTGACAGTATATTAACAGATATTCTACCAATGAGAGTCAGCAAGTATGAAAAAGATTATCAAAAAAAGTATGATAATGATAGGGTATGAAATATTATCTAAACAATAAAAAATAATATATAAAAACGTCACATCTAAACAATAAAAAATAATATATAAAAACGTCACTTACCCGATTTCGCCCGGTGAAGATGTCAGCTCTCCCTTGAAAGTGCTTATAACTGCTTTATATACCTGCGTGAACGTTTTCTGGAATGTTCTGAAATTCGCTGACACATTTCCACGTTTTAGCTCTCTGATGTTTTGCGTGGGCGTTTTTCTAGAATGTTCTGAAAAATCTCCGCGTGACGTTGCAGTATGACTAAGACATGTTACCTGGCTTGGTTGATGTGGGATTGATTTTCAGACTGCGTACATCAAAGGCTTGGCTTATAGAGAGTATTGATTGATTTCCAGATTACATTACCTTATGCAACATCTGTTAGGTACACATGTAATATATTAGTGTAAAAGTATAGGATTATATCTGAGCCAGAATCTGCCTTTGGGTTTTGATAAAAATCGTTTGAGGTGGGAGTTTTAAGGTAGAGAGAGGGAGGGGGTGGAGAGAGGTCTTTGAGCTAGAATCGGCCTTTTCCTTACTACTGATTCCACCCAGGTGTTCGCTAGTCTGTTTTCCCTAGCTCCTGTTTTGGGCCCTATTTGTTAGCGAGTGGGTTAGTAGAGCATGGGTGAAAAGGAGAGCTTTGTCCGGAAGTGTTGAGCCAGTGCTTGCTCGAGGAGGTGGGCCAGTGCTTGCCCAGGTTTGTGCCAGTGCCTACACGGGGAGGTGCGCCAGAGCTTGCCCAGGGGAGGGTATGGATTTGAGCCAGTGCTTGATGTTGTGTAGACGAGAGCTTGCCCATGGGAGGGACTGGGGTTTGGTTTTTTTAATTTTGATTTCCTCTCTGAAGACCTCTTCTACCAGGTCTTGGGCTATTGTTAACATTCTGACATTCTCTATCTCTTCAGGCTTTGGTATCAGGTTTGGCCTGACACGATGTAAATTCACGTAAGCTTCGTTCAGCTTGGCTAGTCTTGAAGGCATGTTCATAGGTTGACGAGTCAACCATGGATGGCCAGATTGGAGACTGCCTCGCTTTATATGGTTCAAACGCGGACGCGATAGAAAACATCCCTGCTGGGTTTTTGTTGGGTCGGAACACTATGATAGCTAATGTCATGGTGAGGGATAGAGAGAAGTCAAAGAGCATATATTCACAGTCTTTTTGAAAACAAACGACAGACACATTTGTTTTTCAAAACGCAACATTTTTTATTCAAACAAACAATTAACCAATAACAATTAACAATAACATTAAACAAACCTTTTTGACAAGGTTGACAACGTTGTGAAATCATGTGAGATTTCCACTGATGGAAGTCATGAGACCATTGATGTACACTATATTTCCTAGCTAAAGACAAAAGATAGCCATAATGGTCACAAAACCATCGATCTACTTTCTCATCGTTTCTAGAAGAGTTACGATCAAAATAAGTCACTAAATGTTCTAAAGAATATCCAAGACTGCGTTGATGAAGAAAATACACACAATATTGTCCATACATCATGGAATCTGTGCCTTGTAATTTCACATTATTGTATAATGTCATCTGGGCATTTCTTCTCATAAGGTCGATGATGTCGTCTTCCAAAGGGGGTAATCCATACGAATCAAAATACTCCACACAACCCACTTGAGGGAAGTAGACGGCGACCCAGTGGGTTCCTGGGAGATGACTGTCGTCCGCTTGATGGTCTTGAGGTTTGCGATCAGGTAGTTCATCTTTAGCGCACACGACAGGATTCCAAGAAGCAGTGTACGAACTGTTGTTCAAAAGGTAATAAAGTTCCCAGGTATCCATTTTTTGTTTTGTTGTTTTTTTTTCCCAGGTAATGATAAGTCATCAATTCAATTCTGACTTTTTGTTTGAAAAGCTCTGTGAAGAAATCGTCTCTTCGCTTCGTCTTCGTACTCTAAGCCAAGAGACCTTTGATGCGATAGATCTCTTTAGCAGTCAACGGTGGGCAAGAATGATCACGCAAGCCTTTATACCACTCATGCAACACTGCTTCTTCCGAGATGAGACCCCAAACGTTCTCCAGATACTCGTCCAATTTTTTTTCTTGATTCATCATCAAACATTTATCGTGTTGAATTTGACTGGGATGATCGTTTTGACATCCATAGCAATCTTTCTTGGTCAATTCCGTAATTTTATCCGCCAGGTGTTTGGCAAAAAGGACACTAAATGTTGCTCTTGTTCTGGCAATCTGGACGTGACCGCTATGTCCTCTTCGTCTTTGTCTTGGGGATCTGCTTTTGCGGTATCCTCCCATTCCATTTCCAAACATTCTCTACCTTTCAAAGAGAGATAATTGTCTTCCATAGCTTCTAATAGTCTAGAATGACTTCTCTCAAACTGTTCATTTCCATGGTATTATCGAATTCGGCATACAGGATGGCGTTCACCATCTCGGCGAGAGCTTCTGCAAACTGAAGTTCCACACGCTGTTGGCTGGATTTTATAGGGTGGAAATGTCCCTCGTCGCTGCCTTGGTCTGGAGTGAAATCAAAGGCCCACAAAGTGTAATCTCCTACATAATCTTCGTACGAAACACCGTGACTGGTGTTGGTTCCTAATTGCAAGGTAACTTCGTAGAGGGACAAGTATGATCTCAAGTAATTTTTCTGGGCAAAGTTAGGTTCAAAAGGGTCTGGTACACAAGGTCTTGCCATCGCGACTGACTTCGATCTCGGACACTCTGTAGAGCTTAAAACTGGAAAGGATTTTGATCGTGGGCTCCGTTGAGGGCTGCATTGCTGACGATACCAACGATTAACCGTTTGGGTAACTGTCCTTGGAACAGATGATCTTCAATCTTGGATCGGAGTCCAGTAGCAATGGCGAAAGTTTTCACTTCTACTGGTCGTATCATATACTTGGCGGTCGTTCTGCTCAACGTGTGACTGATGTCGTTTCCCGCTTTAGGTAACACTTTTACGCGGCACACGTAAAGTCTGGCTTCTTCTTGGATGATGGTTTTGTACTCGTTGGCATGAGCCATCAAATGCAAAGCGACACTGCTGCGATTTAGTCTCAGACGAATATCCACTTCGTTGAGCAAATCCTTGTTTTGCAACCACATGTCCAAATGCAAACGATCCATCAGTTCTAAACTACGACCTTGCACGATTTTCTTTCGACGATCGTTAAAACCCACATTGTGAGGATTGTCATCGGCTGTCAGGGCTGTGTCGTTAAACGTGTCCTCACCTGAGGTGTCAGGTTTCCATACCACGCAAGCATCCAGATGAGTGTTCTTGGCCTCTTTTCCGCACGTCAAGAGATTTTCCAGGTACGCTTGGTAATGGTAAGTATCCATGCTACTGCTGACCAGTTTGTTATTCAAGTACAAATCCACTTCGCTGAACAAGGAATGCATGTTGACCGGAGCTAATCTGGCATCGGCTCCCGGATTGGTGTTGTCGGTTTTGATCACTTTCAGTTTCAGGTACAAGTAACTGCTAATCAGATCGATGTAACATTCGGGTTGTCCTTTGATTTCAAACTCGATGGGAGCTGAATCCGTCAAAGAGGAGACGGGATGAAATTCGACCCATTGGGATTCTTGCATCGTCATCATGGTGGGTGGCATGGCAAACAGATCCAGTTCCGACTTGGAACAGATGCAAGACTCTCAGTGCATTTCTTTCTTTCTTTCTGTCTGTGATCTTTTAATAATCTAAAACGTCTAACTCTCGGACGGTTTTTCTTTTCTTAGTCTTTCTAGCTCTAGGTGTGTGAAGTCCTCTGAAGGGGTGTTTTCGTCGTCTTTTTCTGCCTTGTCTTTGCTGTGGCGTCAGGGAAGCAGGAATGCCTGACTCTGCATCGCCCAGGGCATTTATAGGAGTTTCTCGCCGGCCCAAAATGTCTTTGCCCGTTTGAAGCAAGACATTTTTGCCTGCTCTCAAGAAAGCTTCTTTGGGGTTTTGTTTGTCAATGATGACATTTTGGAGAAATTCTTTACCTTGAGTCAACGCGGCATCTTTCAAGGCGTGCAATTCCCGTCTCACCATTGGTTTCCAAATGGGAGCCACCGAACGAAAGGCTGATTTTAGCATATCTCCTAAACCATGTCCTCGCTGTCGAGCGACTCCTTGGTACACAGGATACATGACTGACTGACAAGTGTTAGAGTAATTGTTTTCGAAAATGGAGTTTCACTGTGACTTTCCCTTTGGTGAATGAAATATTTTGTCCCAGATCACCTTTTATAGTAATGTTGACAGCGTCGAAATACGACTTATGACGGGCAAATAGTGATGATGTACACATTCGAGGTGAACGTGATAGGTGTTTCCACCTTCCTCGTCAGCGTTCGTGGCAGAATCCACTTTGAAAGGAATGACACGCAGTAACGGTACGAAGGTGTGTCTCACAACGTTGTACTCCGCCACATCGGAGTATACAAAGATCAAATTCAGTCCTTGGTTCATTTTTACAGGGAATCTAAAATATTTCGCAAAATCCGAGTTACTGGTCACAGCTGGTATTTCGTTTCTAATCTTGATCAACCTGGGGTCTCTACCCAAAATGTCATACAATTCAGGACAAAATGTAATGGCCAATACTTTGCCCTCTGAAAATTTGGTTAGTAGGCGACGAACTATTTTTTGGTATTCGATCGTGACACTTTTTCTGGTTTTCTCCAAGGTTTTGCCAAACACGCCATTGAACCTGTCAGCAATGGTGTTCATCAAATGTTGACCACTAAAATAATAACCTGAGAGAATTTTCAACCGATAAGTGGTCCGTTTAGTTTTGGGGTCTTGTGATTTCATACAGTCACCTACACTGGCGCGTTCATACAAGTGTTGTTGCACTTGCTCGTCATGAACTTTAACCATAAAAGTGTTTTGATTTTCGATGATGTTTTTGAATTGTGTAAGGTGAATCATTTCCACTAAAGCCACTTCCCAATGGGCTTCGTGATTCAATTGGATGGCCTGAGGTAATTTGGCCGTGTAACAGCATAAGGTGTTATTGGAAACACCTCCATGAAACTGTCACTGGGTAAAGTTAAGTAAACTTGGTTGTTCATAATTAAAGGGTTCTAGTGTCCAAGGGGTCGCTGAAAGTCAGAGGAGTGTCTAAAAGAGGATTGTTATGGTGACTGTTGGAAGGGGGACAGACGTTGGACGCAAGACTACCGTTGTTGTTCCCGTTAGAGGAATATTTCAGAGACAGATTGGGAAGAAGGTAACCGATGCAATTGCTGAGTAAAATGGTCCACAATTGTTTGTCTCCTTGTTGCAAACTCAAATTGGCAATGGCAGTACCGATGACACAATACATCACAAAGATTTGGCAGAAAAAAACGATTTGCGTTTTAGGCACACGTTCTCCACACCACACCCAAAATGGTTGCTTTTGTAGATCATGCAAAGAAGAACTGGGGGAAGGAGTGGTTACTGCGGTAGCTGAGGCTGTGATGAAGGGCATGATGGTCACTTCTTTTTATAGTCGATGATTTGCGAAGCTTCGATCCAAGAGTCAAAACGCGGCCGATATCCTTTCCAACGTACCTTGACTTCTTTGACACGTCGTTTTCCCACTTTTCGGGTTCTTCGATTGTGAATGCTTTCGATCTCGAACACGTCGTCTTCTTTTTGGTCACGCGTTATAACTCGGGCAAGTAAAACGTTCCTTTTAACTCTCCCCCATTCATATCTTCCAATTTATAGACGGGAGGATGGCGGCCACGCACACGTTCAGTGACACGAAACAATTCGGAGGTCCAATTGGGTAAGTAACCTTTGTCGAAAGTGCGTTTGGTTTTGCCAATGCGCACCCAATCTCCTTCTGCTAACACTCCACCTTTCTTGAGGAGAGTCACTGTAGGGGACGTACCAAACAGGCGCTCGAAGACGGTCACTTCGTTGTCGGGAGTCACTTCTTGGGGGGCACGTCCGATGCTCCGATGGCAATATTGGTTGTACTATTCGACTAGGTGTGGCAAGACGTCGATGTACTTGAGAGTGTGTTGATGCGTAAAATATTTCCACATGCGTTCTTTCAAGGTGCGTTGAAAACGTTCCACGATGCTAGCTTTGGTTTCGGGATTCTCGGTGGTGAAAAAATGAATGTCACGTTTCTTCAATTCATTTTGCAAAGCTTGGTTCAGACATTCGGTGCTTTTGTCGGTTTGCCATCGAAGAGGGTGACGTCCGCTTTGTTTCAACACCAGTTTGAGGGCTCGCACTAACTCACTACTCGATTTGGAAGTCAATGGCACGACCCAGGCAAATTTGGAAAAGACGTCGATGACACAAAACAAATATTTGTAACCACGATTGTAGGTGGCCAAATGAGAGAGATCGGCTAAATCGACTTGCCATTGATGATCGATGCCCTCCACTCGGGTGCGACTTCTGGAAAATTTTGGTCGAATGGGTTTGTGTAAGGTATACGTGGCTTGTTCTTGTAACCAGCGTTGCACTTGAGGTAAACATACACTTTTGAGTTGGGTTTTGGCAGCACGATACAATTTCTGAACTCCTCCGTAACCTGCAAGATGGGATGGATCGTAGTAAATGCTAGCTAACACCTTCTCCATGTTTTCAATAAGTGATCCACTCTTCACTGATGGTACTCTGAATGGGACGAGGGTATGGTTTAGAAACGGCTTTACGTGTCCGATGTGCCACGGGAGTAGAAGTCGAAGGTGGCGGTATTGGAATGGCTTCTTTGGTCTTCTTTTCTTTTTTTACTTCTGGTTTCCCTTCTTTCTTTTTGACTTCTGTCGAAGGTGGAGTGAACATCATCTTTTTAACCCAAGCTTTAAGTTCTTCTCGTTGGGGTGTAGGGGAAGGGGTCAACAAGGACGCTGGAATCTTACTAGGGATGGGAGCTGCTGACGGTGTTTGAAAGACTTCTCTTGCCTCTTTTTCCTCAGACATCCGTGGGGCTGCATCTATCTTGACCGCTGAGGGTGGTGGTGATGGTGCGGCTAGTGGTGGACTTTTCATTAGGGTCTTAAAATCTTTCAGAGTGGGTCGAGCTGTTTCGTCTAAAGCTTTCTGGTGAAAGAGTTGAAGTCGTTGCAACAATTGACCGTACCTTTGCGATTTTTCCGTTTCTGACAAATCGCCGCGATCCATCAATGATTGCAATTCGTGTTGTAACTGAGACATCTCGGTCAAATGAGGATTGGGAGGAAAATGTGGGGTCCGTTGTTCTTGTCAACGATGGCATTCATCCATCGTTTGTAAAGCACTAAAGCCAGATTTCGTCCTTCCATCGGATTTCAAGGATCACGTCTGAGATCTTTCAATTCCAGAGGTCCCTTTTATCTTCTTGACCCTTTTGTCTTCATCAAAGGATTCTTCCCATCGTTTCCAATACTTCTTTCAGCAAGTATCCTCCTATTGTTCCCAACAACGGTCATAACAGGGATAAAATTCCTCCGCTTTGCACCAACATCTTTTTCTTTTGACGAATGGGGATTTTCTTTTGGACCATTTGGCGAAGAACGTGTCGATGTTTGGCTAAGCATTTTTTCTGGTGTTTAGACAAAGGTATAGTGTCTTTCAAGACATTCAGACAACATTCGCTCACGGTATCGATGACATCTTTGGAGGCGGTTTGAATGAGTTTTTTTCGCATGGGTGGAGATGCTTTGGAATGGACGGACAACATGTCCCAATGTTTCACTAAACGAGGAGGCAGTCCTTTCCTTTTCTTTCCTTTAGGGGTAGAAGAAGGATCTCTTTTGGGGGGTGACATCTTTTCTTGGTTGGTTCGTTGGTTTCGGGACACACACCAAAAAAATACACTAACGTCGATGACTTGTCACACGGTCTTTTATCCTTTTTTGGACTATCGCTTCGTCATAAAGGTGACAAATTGTTTTCCAAAATTGCCAAAGAATCCTTCTTTTTGGTGGTTTCACTTTGGACGAGGGTGTCTTTTCAGGGACAAACGTTGATGACGTGACTGTCCTTTTCTTTTTCCTTTTCCTTTTTGGACAGAAGAACGACGATGGTGACGGTGTGTACGTCTTTGAGGGGACATCTTTGGGCGTTCAGGAGCACAAAAACACTGATCCCTATCTTTTTCCTCGGGTCGTTTTTATACTGGAATGCGTCGCCACTGATTGTTGGCTCGTCGTATCATTTTTATGGCAGGAATCACACATCGTGGAGGGGTTGGCAACGGACTCAAGCGGGACAGTTCTTGCTTGGACAAATCCAGTAAACTCTTTAACACACCCGATCTTTCTTGGACTTCGATTTTGGGGGCAGGTACTTTGTGAGCAGCGGCTACTGCCGCTAAAGAGGAAGAGGGCGTCACCACTGGAGGAGAAGTTTTTGGAGACGCAGGTTCCAATGTTTCATCAAATTAGGAAAGACACGTGTCAAATCGAGTTTGGCAGGCATCACCAGCAACGGAGAAGTGGAAGAACCTGAGGCTACTGGAGACGCAGTCACCGTTGCGGTAGGTCGTGTTTGCGAATGTAAGGTTTCGTCCTGGCGGCGGTGCCTCTCTTGTGGGTAGAAGCTGATTTCAGTGGGCTTTTCTTTTTCTTTTCTGAGGCTGTGACCTGGTTTTGACACTGCTGCTCATTTTCTTTTACTTCTGGGTACGTTGTGGAGCAGTGGCTTTATTCTTGTGTAGGACTTTGGGAGCATTGGGATCCCATTTTAAAAGGGAACGAATAATGACACCTCCTAGAGAACCGCTACCTCCAGGTTTCAAAATGATTTGCTTTTAGGTTTGAGTGTCGAAGCGAGGATGGGCTAGTTGCGTCAAGGCTACTTTGTTTCTCTCTAAAAAAAAAAACACGTTTGGTTTGATGTGGAATGTGAATGATGCCTTGCAGCAATTGACGTGCTGTCACCGTAAACCATCGGAAGACTTCTTTGAGACTAGCTTCTAAGACACGAGCACGTATTTGTGAATTTTTTCGTGACTGATGCCGTACAAGGCACGAATCAATTTGACGGGAAGATGAGACTGATTGGACGTCATGTTGACGCTGTGTGAGACAGAGCCAAAGTAATCGAGGTTTTATTGACTTTTTTGGTTGTTGTTAAGTCGATGACGGGGACTTGTACACGACAGGCCCTCCGTCTTGGCACCAGTGGTGAAACAAATGGGTACGAAATCGCAAATAATCTGAGTTGGTTGGCTTTAAGTCCACGAGTAAATAAGCTTGTGGGGTTTGAGTGGCATCGTCGCACACATGAGTCAGCCAAGACGTTCCTAACTGTTTGGCTAACACTTGCACTTGCTATTAATCTCTAGGGTTTCTAAACAAGACCACGCAATGAGCATTGAGACTGATGGTTCGATGGGCTCTACTTTGTTGAAACAAACTTTGGGTGATGTAAATTACACTGGCATTGCGATGATGTCTTTTGCACGTAAACCACAGTTTAATTTCTTCTTCGTCTTCTCCTAATATGTCGTCGAAGATGACCAGATGGGTTTGACTAGGATCAGACACGATCTCGTCATCTTCGCCAGGAATGCCTTCCACAAACACGATGGAATCGCCTTGACTTTCTTGCAGAAGGCTGTACGCCGATTGCCACTCTTTGTAACACCACACGATTCGTTGAGGTGGACGATCGATCAAATGATGTTTATGTTTGATCAAACGTTTCACATATTCGGTTTTCCCTGAAGCGTTAGGACGGCAATGAGCATGTTAAAGCGATGGCGAAGATACAAGGCCTCCCAAATGGTTCGATTTAAGTGTTCGTCAGTGACTTTGAAAGTGGAGGAAGAGAGAGTAGATACAGTAGAAGTAGCCATAGTACTGTAAGGAATGTCACTTTTGACAAGACAAGAGTTTTTATACTTTTTTCAGGACACGTTTATTATCATCTTTAAAAGTGAACAACACGAAAGACAAAAGTACATAAAAGACAGATGGTTAAGTACATGAATAAAAGACACATCAAAACGATCAAAGAGGAATATAAACAAGTCTCTGTACAACATTTTTGGTGATCAATATGTGGAATCGTAGGTACAGTGTGTAATGTTCTTAGAGTCTCTACACTCCTTGGCACAGTCACACAGGGGTCCTCCTGGAATGGTCTTTCGGGGATGTCGATGACGGTCCCGTCCTGTCATGAACGGAGTGGTTCTTCTTCTTCTTCTGGCACTGTCACTAACATTGGTTTAAAAGTTACTTTTTTCACTGAACGTTTTAATATTTTAGGATGACAAATCTTGGGCATAGTGTACCACTTCTTTTGTCCAAGCTTCGAAACCCCAACTTTTCCAGTCACGTACATCTTTCCAGTGAGGGTGTAAGTCACAAGCTACACACACATCATCGTTCACATCTTCAGTACCTAAAAGTTGACGAATCTTTCTTTCCTGTAGAGGTTGTCGAGAAGTATCGAGATGAAAGCGCAAAGCTTTGAGCAGAATGAGTTTTTTCGTGTACATTTAAAGGGACCACTTTAATGCTTTTTGAGTGGTATGTACTTGTTCGTAAAGAGTCCATAAGGAATCGGCCGGTAAACCAAAATAACAGAAAGCAAGTCACTAAGACACACACCACACATCGACCCCAATTCAATGGACACAGTCCTTGTAAAATACAATGGTAATCCTCCACTGTCTGAATATTGTCATTGATTTCCTTCCACGGAATCTGTTGTATCACGATTGATAAAGGTCGTGGCATGGTAGTCCGTTTTTATACCCTCTTTGATGTAAGGTAATAAGTGTAAGTTTTGAACAACATCGGTTTTATTTCAGTACCGCACCAAAAATGTTTAGTCACTAACTCACACACCACATGTCGCACAGAAGTTTCCTCTGGAACTAAACAGAATAGTTCTTGCAAAGATTTCTTGTAATCCTCTAACTCATCCGTTGGAATTCGGTGTATTAAAATCACCTTGTAAGTTGAATGAGTGGCATCCAAAACTTTATGATTCATCAATGTCTGACCAATGGAACGCTTTGAAATGGATCAGTCCTCTTGTACTATTCAGGTACCAGTGATTCCAACATCGGTGACGTAACGGATGCAATTGTTCTTTGCGTTTCACTTGTATTTTCACCAACTCTCGGTAAATGCGTTCTCTCAACTCCACAGGCAAACCATGAATGTTCTCTTGTAAAGTATCCATGACCATGTCAGTCAAACACTTCTGCTAGAGCGAAAGTAACGGATGTAATGAATAACTTCTGGCCACTGCCATTCCAGGAAACGGTCAAGAATGTCATTAAAATCTTCTAATATAAATGGTCTAAAGCGGAATATTCGGAAGAACGCACACCTGATCCAGAGAAATCTTACTTGTTCGTTGACTGTTATCAATTTCCTTTGGTGAATTTCTAGACATAAAAGTTCCTCAGTCACCCATTGAGACTTTGCTCTGGCAAGTCCCAGCCAAATGTCCTTGTAGATCTTCTCTTGCAATTCGTTTGGTAATCTTTGAATAGTATTTTTAATGGGGTTTAAATACTTGTCCAACGTAGGACTCCTAGCCAATCTGGTTTCTTAAACAACATGGTATGCCACTTCAAAATGACGAGGTCCCACTAAAGGTAGGTAGTGACAATCCGGAGACCATCGAGCATGTTCCAGGTAAGCGGAATCTTTCTGTTTCCACTCGTGAAGTGACACACCGCAACTGAAGCACTTGATTTTATCCCCTTCGCAGAAGTAGATAAATCCGGCTCTAGCTAATTCTTCGGGGGTAGGTCATCCCAGACATTTTGGCCGTTTTCCTCGGAAAGTTTGGAATCGACTTTCAAAGTCGCAGTATTCAGGCAATCTTACAGTGAACGAACATTGGTTTTTCACAGGTTCATTTCGATGAGGGTACGGTGAAATATGCGGCAGTTTGCCCAGTTTTGGATGACATCTGTAGGGTGGTAGTCGCATGGTTTCATAATGGTGACATCCACCATGAAAACCAGTAAAGTGAAAAGACGTACGATGACGAGTGGCATCGCTTTCGCATTCGTCAGGTCTGACACGCTCAGCATCACTATCCATGGTAGGTATGGTGGTAGTCGTGCAAGGTTCCCATGATGTAGTACTGAATCGCTGAGGTCATAGCGTACAGCATCCCTACCATCGCAAGGCATAGCATCGTACTCGAGTTTCTCGTTGGACTTGAGTCTTACGCTCGATACTTGCTGTGTGAAAGAATTCATCTTTCTCGCTTGGCGTTTGTAGCGACAATGAACTATCGGTCTTTGACGTTGTCCTTTTTTATATGCTGGCCAATATCGGCGTGACCGTACGGTAAAGTGAAGTGATTGGGAAGCAGTACTCGCTTCTGGTACACGATTTGATAGACTTTTTCCAAGGGCCGGCTGACGATTTGGTGTGTGGGTAAACGTACAATCTTGAGCGGTTCGTAGGTGGTCACTTTAAAATTTCCATCCTGTATATAGTGCAAGGCTTCTTTCAAGAACCTAAAGTTCACCGCTTGACTGTTGCGATAATTGAGAGTGAATAAAAACATATTACTGTGTGTGTATTTGTGTGTTTGTGTGCGTGCTGGTACGTTTGTTGGTGTGTATATTTGTGTGTTGCTGTGCGCACATACCTATGTGGATAGTAAATAATGGGTTATTTTATTAGCTTCTGTATGGATAGTAGATATGAGGTTTTTTCTTGCCCTTCTGTGTGGATAGTAGATACTGGTGTTTTTATTCCTTCTCCCCTTTTGTGTTGATAGTAGATATGCGTGTGGATAGTATATATGGTGTGTTGTTTTCTACTCTTCCCGTCTGTGTGGATAGTAGAGTGTGTGTGTTTTATGCGTTCTCGTACGTTTGTGTGGATAGTATATGTGGTGTTTTATGCATTCGCGTACGTTTGTGTGAATAGTATATGTGGTGTGTTTAATGCATCCGCGTCCGTTTGTGTGGATAGTATATGGTGTGTTTGTGTGCATTCGCGTTCGTTTGTGTGGATAGTATGTGTGGTGTTTTATGCGCTCGCCTAGCGTTTGTGTGGATAGTAGATAATGTGGTGTTTTATGCGTTCGCCTAGCGTTGGTGTGGATAGTATAGTGTGTGTTTGTGTACATTCGTGTTCGTTTGTGTAGATAGTATATGGTGTGTTTGTGTGCATTCGCGTTCGTTTGTGTGGATAGTATATGTGGCGTTTCATGCGTTTGCCTAGCATTTCAGTGGATGGTAGATAATGTGGTGTTTTATCCATTCGCATAGCGTTTGTGTTGACAGTAGATAATATGGTGTTTATGCGTTCGCGTAGCGTTTGTGTGGATAGTATATATGGTGTGTTTTATGCATTCGCGTTCATTTGTGTGGATAGTAGATATGGTGTGTTTTTTTCTTCTCTTCCCATTTGTGTGGATAGTAGATATGGTGTTTTATGCGTTCGCCTAGCGTTTGTGTGGATAGTATATGTGGTGTTTTACGCATTCACGTTCGTTTGTGTGGATAGTATATGTGGTGTGTTTTATGCATTCGCGTTTGTCTGTGTGGATAGTAGAGTGTGTGTTTTTGTCTTCTCTTCCCTTCTGTGTGGATAGTAGATATTGTTTTTTTTTTCTTTCTCCCTTTCTTTTGTGTGTGTGTGTGTGTGTGTGTGTATTGGTCTTTGTCCCTATAAAACTCCCTTTATCCATGTCAAATTCATGTCATCTACCTACCTACAGCAGCGCGTATTCAGGTCAGCCACTTGCAACACTGTTGCCATTATTTCCCTAGTGTGGAGTACAGTGACGTCATTGAAGCTGGAAAGTTTGAGACTCTAAATATAGACTTGGGGTTTTCCAAAGGTTGTAGATATAAATAGATACTAGGGTTTTAAACAGGAACGTCACACAAGTTGATGCTATAAATAGATAGTGGGCTTTTCCAAAGGAATTTCCTACAAGTTGTAGGTAAAAATAGATGGAAGGATGAGAAAAAGAAGAAGAAGAAAAGATGCTTTTTGCAAGACATAGTCAATTTCACCGAATGGTCCTTTGTCCAGTGGGGCTTACAACAATTAAGGAAATCTGAAGACATGATGAGAAAAGTGTTGAAAGAAGAGGTAAAGAAAATCAAAGACACCTGGACAAAAGAGAGAAAGGAGAAGGAAAACAGAAAGAATAAAGAGGAGTTTGAGAGACTGAACAACAACTGGATCAAGGTGCAGGAAAAATTTAGAGCTATGGGACATCCTGACTGGATGCCAGAGAAAGAAAAGAAGACGAAGAAAGAAATTATAGAGAAAATGAGAACGTGGTGGAAGAAATGGAGAACATAGAAGAAGAAGAACCCAACGGCCCTTTTCAGGGCCACTTTCATATTCTCACATATCACTCTCATGGTTTATATTTTAATGGTAACAGCATGTTAGAGCAGACATCAATCAAGAAAGGAGTTCTATGGGGTTCTATTTTAGAACCTATATTGTGTGAGTGTGAGTGATTTGGAGTTTTAATCATTTTATAAGTCTTTGGTATACCTCGGCCTGGGTTTGAACCCGCGGCCTTCCTCATCAGAGGCGGACGCTCTGAGCCTTTATTATTCATATTGTTTATAAATTATTTGTCTCTGTATGTACAACGTTCCGACGGCTCCGGTGACCTAATGGATAGAGCGTCTGCCTTGGATGCTGGAGGTCGCGGGTTCGAACCCCGGCCAAGTCATACCAAAGACTTAAAAGAAAATGGTAATAACAGCTGCTTCGCTAGGCCCTCAGCATTAACAGGTTAGTATTAGGACTGGTCGGCCCGGTGTCAGGATAATGTGACTTGGTGGGACATCATGCAAAATGTCTGCGGCATGATGCCCCAGTACTAGAAATCACTATAAGCTTCCACACTGCAGACATCGTAGCGACATGACTAAACAATTGTTAAAGCTACGTTAAACATCCACACACACCCACCCCACCCCCACCCACCCCCACACACACATTAGAATGCCAATCTATATGCAGACGATACTACTTTGCATAAGTCTTATTTTAATGTTCATTCTTTGAGGAAACAATTAGGTGAAGATTTATATAAAGCTGAATATTGGTACTCACTGAGTAGCTTGTTTATTAATCTCCTCAAGGCACAGGCAATGTTGGTTGGAACAATGCAAAGATTATCAGTTAACAAGAATCCAGATCTTGAGCTGTCTCTTGAAAATAATGTTATCGAAAATGTTGACAGATAAAAACTTTTGGAAGTTCATGTTGACATGAATGTAGATTAATGTAAGCAGGTGAACCAGGTTTGTTCTGTAGTAAGCTCAAGAATTTATCTTTTATAGAGTATAACAAGTTTTCAACCACTGAACTACCGAAAATTATCTTCTATTGCATTTATTCTCTTTTGCACTACTGCTGCACAATTTGGAAAAATACATCTGATTGTAACATTGAAACGACCCACAAACTTCAAAAATGGGTAGCAAGAATTATCTAAAATTGCCGTTTAATATACCATCCAAAATTCGATTCTTGAATTGAAAAGACTGAAATTTGAATACATGTGAGCCAACCAAAAGTTGTTATTAATTTTCAAAGAATGAACTAAGTCCACAATAGTTTCTTTGTAATTCAGAAGCAAATCATCAAGGACCTACATTGGGATCGACTACAAATGATCACTGCAGAATACCATTACAAAACAAGTAGTTTTAAAAAGCACTTTGACGCTTTTCAGTGGAATGAATTCACTTAGATCATGAACAAATCTAAATGTGTTCAAAACAAAATCGTACGACCATACCTCGAAAGTAAAATTTCATTGTAAATATGCACACCGTTTATTCTGTTATAGATGTTGCATAATATATCCACTTTGTGTTTTTATGCTTGATGTATTTAAGCATGCTATATTATTATTAGTAGTAGTAGTAGCAGTAGTAGTAGTAGTAGTAGTAGTTGTTGTTGTTGTTGTTGTTGTAATGGTGCAAAATTTTGTAGAGATTATTTTGCAGCACATTCTATTGTGGTCAGCGTGACACGTAAACATTAAGTTTGATGTATGGGCTTGACTCACAATATATTGCTGACTGGGAGGGATGAAATCTTTTAAGTGTGAGTCATGAATAGAGTTTTAATTAAAGCCCGGTTGATAACGATCCGTCAGATATACTGTTGGGTGGGAAAAGACAGGTTTGAGGTAAGCCAGAGTAAAAATTTTGGGACACCTTGGGCCATTTGAAATGGGTGTCATAAATTATATTTTCAAGAATAGTTACTAATAAAGACTGACTCGAGATGATTATTCTGACTTCAATGGGAGTGTTAAAATGTTGGCGGTTAGAGAAAGTAATCCTGATTGGCTAATCTAAACGAGAGGGTATGTTACCCAGACGAAATTCAAGGTTTTAAAGTAATATTAGTCAGCCCGAGGTTTTCTGCCGAAAGGGGAAGTTGGCTCCGAGATCAGTAAAAAAAAAAAAATACTTTTCTCGTTAAATAAATCGTCCAATGGACAGGGGGGGTCTGGAAATTTGAGAGACCTGAATCCATAGAAGAGACAGCGGGAATTCTCTGATGAAAAGCGAGTGAGGGCTTTGGAAAACACAAAGTGAAGAAAAGTATCTTCATACCTGTACTGACAGTGGAAAGAGTGTAGTCTACAAGAAAAAAAAGGTTAGTAACTCAAAGAGAGAGAGAGAGAGAGAGAGAGAGAGAGAGAGAGAGAGAGAGAGAGAGAGAGAGAGAGAGAGAGAGAGAGAGAGAGAGAGAGAGAGAGATTGGCTATACAGGTTGTGTAAAAACTTTTATTGAAACTAAATTACCTTAGGATTAGGCTGCAAGCTGTAACTTTCAAACCTTTTCTTGGGTAGACTCCAGTTTACAGGCCGCATCAAAAACTTAATGCATTGCTTTAAAAATGAAAATTGGGTTGTATCGCGAAGCTAACAGGTAGAGATCAATATGGCTCAACTTTTGAGCCAATTATTTGCCTTTGCGATGCCTTTGCATCACACACTGAAACTTTAAAAAAAACAAAAAAAAAAAAACAACAAAACAAACAAAACCCCCTCAAAAACATTACTTATCCAGATGATTTAGCCCATAATGTGTTCAAAGTACTGTTAAAACTAATCAAGGACCCAGACATACTACATCATGACAGTAAAATCGTCTTTGTCGTGAGAGAGAGAAATTATCATATAGTGGCACTTTTTGGTTAGAATATACATGAAATCTTCTACACTGATGTTCGTAAATAACCAACTGTGAAAATAGTTCAAATCAAACACGATTGCATGGTATTCTACACTGGAGGTATTCCTGTACTTTGATTTCTCAAATACTGATTGATGGCGAAAAGAAGTATCGGGTAGAGAATATCAGTTTCACTGGTACACATGTGAATATAACTATTGCCTAACATCTAGTATGCATAAAAATATGTCACAACTTACTATAAATATATGTATGGGATTCTTAAAACGACTTTATGCAAAACAGATATAACAACCCCTTAAAAATATATATAGTCAAAATAGTGTACTAAAAAATCAAGGTTTTAAGCAGCTGCAATCAGGTATGTTGCATACTGGCAATATTTTGTTTGAACTGATGAATGGCTAAAGGTTAATCCGAATCTCCAAAAATTATTATTATTATTATTATTATTATTATTATTATTATTATTATTATTATTATTATTATTTCCCACTTCAGGAGAATAATAACAACACAGAGAAGTGGTACAGGTACGGGAAAGACAAGGACAAGACATACATATAATTACATATAATGCACAAACTCATTAAACGTAAACAACAATACAGGTGTACACGCCCTTCCCCGCCCCCCCCCCCCCCTTGTTGCTGTACCATATCAGCGTTACCTGACGAGGAAGGTTCCGACCACTAATCGACCGATCCGTTGGCCTAAGTGGTTAGAACATCCGCCTTGGATGACGGCGGTCGCGGGTTCGTACCCCGGCCGAATCATTCCAAAGACTTATAAAAATGGTACTAAATGAGGTTAGTGTTTGGACTGGTCGGCCTGGTGTCATGATAATGTTACTGGATGGGATATGATGCTGCATGTCTGCGGCATGCCCAAGTGATAGACATCACTATAAACTGCCACAATGCAGACATCATAGCCATATGACTAAAAAAATTTAAAGTACGTTTAAAGTCCATCAAAACACAAATACACTTTTGTTTCATGCGGCCATTATTGCGGAAGGTATACAATCAAAATAACGACTACTATTTTAGGCAACGTATTCTCAGGCATGTGAGATAGCTTGCAAAGGAAGTCCAGCCTTTATCAATTTTAACAACAATAGCTAAGAGGTTTATTTTGCAGTCAGTTTTCCCCGTCGTGGTAAGGAAATAGGTTGGCTTTGTTCTTTTTGATCACGTCTCTTCTACTTTTGCTTTACAGATCATATCAGAGCACGCAGGGAGAGTAAGATTCCTGAAGAGCTCGACAATTATTCTCATCAGGGAAAGCTTTATGAAAAGTCCTTATTGAAATACGGTATAAGAAGATTTTCTTATGTCTAAAAATCTTAGTTACAGAAGATAGCCTCATGCCAGTTAAAAGATGCCGCTAAGCAATTCGGTTTCTTTGTGAAACCTTGCCATTGAGTGTTCGGAAAACTGTGCATTAAACACACTTTATTCATATTAATTAATAGCCTGCTTTTTAATTTTTCTAATTGCTTCAAGACGACATACATCAAACCTCTGGACCTCCCATTTTCAATCCGTATCCTTCTAAAGCATCAAATCGTTTCGTAGGTTTCGTGGACATCAGGTGACCAGTGAGGCTTTGAATTAAGGGATAGTACTGCACAGGGCCAGATTTAGGCATAAGCTAAACAAACTACAGCTTCCGGCCTCACAGTCTGAAGGGGCCTCTCAAAATTTCTGAATTTTTATTACAGCCTTTTTCTCTGTAACACTTACCAAGTAGGGCCTCTACATCTTCTCATAGCTTAGGGCCTCACCATGTCTAAATCCGGCCCTGGCAATTCAGCATATATTAATAGAAGCCCTAGTTTATTATTAAAGTCTCAGTTTTGTTTCGGAGTTAGTGAAATAGGATCTTTAAATTCGTTCCTCATTTGCTAATCTCTAGGTGATAAAATATAAGCCTTTCTATGTCAGCTGCATGCCATAATAAAGGTGAAGAGATAATGTGTTATCAACATACCTGGTGATTGGGGCAGACAGGTGATCTTGCCTCAATCATGTATCCTGATTTAAAAAACAAACAAACACCCCCTCCCCAAAAAAACCCCCACAAAAATACAAAACAAACTCGCAGTCATTTATGTATCCAAACATATTGTTGATAACAAGAATAGAGACAAGGGATATTGTAATAAGCTCAAATGTGTAATTCAATCCCTTGTTCGGATTTGTTTTGTTTAGGGATACTAAGTTGTTTTGGTTAATATTGTTCGTCATCAATGGGTTCGTTTTGCACCGTAAAGACCAAGAATGAGAAAATTCTTCATATCTGGCATTAACATTTCACCATGGGACGGATACATTTCTATAAGCGACAATATAATAGTAACTCATTCTTGGAAGAAATAAAATATTGTCAACGGCAGGAAGATAAGTGCCAGATACAAAGAGCGGAATGTTTGAGGTTATGTTTATTTCAATTACGAGGATTAGGTAGTTACCACAATCTAATTATTTGACAGAACACGAGAGATTTTTTTGTACATGATTACTTCCTTCACCATATCATGATAGCTAGTGTTGGGCAGGGGTGGGGGCAGGGGCCATATTGCCCGGGCCTCAACCTATAAGGAGAATCTGTTTTTATTTTTTTTTAGATCTCTTAAATACTCTCGTTGCGTACTTAACTGTCTTTAAATTCTTTATATAGTAAATTATATGGTCTTGTTTTGGCATTCGATTCATTTCCACATTTTAATATAACCAAGGCCTAGGGCCTCAAACTTTAGAAGTGGCCCGGGCCTCTCAACCTCGGAAGGGGCCTAATTGCAATCATATGAACCAGGTGAGACCTTTCCTCTAAACGCGTTGTCTCGGCCATATCTTGAACGAATCTGATTTTATGTCATCCACTTTTCGTATTTTCTATGATTTCAGACTCGTCAGCAGGGCTGTTTATCCTTACAATGAAATTTCTGGTGTTCCTTCTTTGGAACATTCCTATTGTTGTGGGATGTTACCCTTAATATCCCAACGGAAGATATTATTCCCGAGCGTGTAACCGATGAAATATCTGGCAGTTATGCGCCTTGCTAAACCCTCTCGTTGCAATTTCTCTGAATCACATTTCTCCTATTTCTTTCGAATCTTTCATGCTTAGCGTCCTTTTGTGAGTAGTGTTGCTATATTTTGTTTGAGAACTATTTATATGTGTGTATTTGTCCGTTCCGTTACCATTTTATTTGGGTAGACTAATTATTTTCCTGCTAATATTAGTCATTCTTGTATGGATTGCATGAGTAGTGTCATAATAGACGATTTGGATTTTAATTACTTTTCTAGGCCATAGTCTGTATCCCCCACGAATTTTACTTATTTTAGCACGCAAGCCACACAAGCTGTGCAACCCGTGGATTATTAGCATTAATAATCCATTAAAGGGAAGTGGCTCGAGCAAGCAGCTAGAGTCATACAGTGACGAAATGAATAACCGACAAAACCCCTATTGACACTCTACTCCACTCACTGTCTCAACCGTAATACACTTCCCATCACTAGATTTGCAATCACTGAATCTGACAGTCGTTGTTGAGCGGCCTCATTAATAATTTTATCTACTGTAGTAGCATAACCGCTTTTAGTGGTGCTTGAGTAATTAATCGCCGTGGTCGATTTCGAAGCGATTGAGCCACTAGTAATCCCAGTTTTTCCATCCGATCCACAGCAAAGTTTATGATACTATTAACGAATCGCATTGTAACTTTTTTAGCGATTGGTGCAGCGCGTGAAGACAATCCAGCAAGCACCCTTGTTGCCTATAAACAATACAGGAAGAGAATCACCGAGGCCAGTTCCATAATATTTTGGGTAAACGGATTTTCTCGCGACAACAATGCACACTGACCAGAATTTTAGACCAAAATCAAGCTTTCTAAGATGGGTGAAAAAATACAAGCGTCAATAAAGCTAAATCAGAGATGGTAAATAGACCAGATTTTCAGACCGAAATAAAGCTTCCTACGACGGGTGAAAAAATACAAGCGTCACTGAGACTTTTAATTGGGTTATTTTTTGGTGCGTCAAATATATCCCCCTTCATGGGTGTGAAAAAAGGTAACGGTTAGATGGCGTAATTAAATCATTATTATATCAATAATAACCCTAAACATGGAATCTCGCGCAACTAAGCTAGCTTGACAGCGACTAGAGGCAATTAAAAAATATCTTCCAGTTCGTGATTCTGTCAAACAAAAATTACAAGAGTGTCAGGAGTCTCAGGTGGAATTTACAGAAGGTGCAGAACAATTATTTAAACCGGTTACGAAGGCTACCGTGGGCCTTCTTCCCACATTGGAGCAAACCGCTAAAGCAACTGGAAAAATAGCAGAAAGAACTAAAAAGACAACAAAGATTCTAAGAGAACTTCCAGGTGAAATAGCTGCGGCTCAACCACAAACACAAGAAATACTTGAGGGTATTGATCGGCTTCGTTCTGAAGTAGCTGATGTAAGGGATCGTATACCAGAACCAGAATCAGAACTAGAACAAGAAATAGTAAGAACTGATCCGATTGATAAATTTACTGGAGAAAGTATTAACCACATAAAAAAAAAACAAAACTTGACAGCATGAAAGAGTTACCTTTGTTTGCCGCGGTAAGTTTTAATACCAAAAAAATATTTGAAACCCGAGTACACTGTAGGTCGTGAAGCCTGGTACAAATGGATATTTCGCATACACTATGATGTTGATCATGTCCGAAATGATGATGCAAGATATATTGAATTTATTAATGGAATAGATAATTATTTTTCATGGTTACAACAACAACAACGACAACAACAACCACAAAAACGACAACTACCACAACAACAGCAACAACCACAACAACCAGTCCAAATAACAAGTGAGGAAGAAGAAAAATGGCAGGATGCAAGTTCTACTTCCGGTGCCTCTGGAAGTGGTCTCGTCGCTCCTGGTACAGGTACCAGGGGAAGTGATCTTATTACTTCATGCCCCAATAACGTCCTTGCCGATGATGAAGGACTAGAAATTCAAATTGGCGGAAAACGAGCCGGCAATAATTTGTCAGAGATTATTTACAGGCAGTATCATGGACATTAATGTTTATCGGTCCCTCATCGATGAAATCGTTGATGATTACCGCAGTGATTGAGGGTATGCAGTTAGATCAGTGACAAGAAAATAAAATGATCATACATAATGCTCAACGTGGACCTCTAATGGTCAGGGTGATAAATTCGTGATTATCTACGTATAAAGCGATTTACGAGGATGGACTCGGTGGTGTTGTTCAGGGTCTCTTCAGAAGGATAGCCCCAAAGCAATACCGATTGCAAAGCAACTGGGAATGAAAGCTATTGATATTGTTCGTGAAAAAGGTATTGGTGCTGTTGATGATGTTGCTAGTAAAGCATTCTCAGCAATCAAGGATAGAGTAGCACGATTAATACGCAGACCAGTAGTAATAGGGAATACCATAGGGACAATGGGAATTAGCATTACGGGACCCTGCTTTGTACTATGGGGACACGATTAATAGGGACAAAATATCACCCTGGGACACTATAGGGACAATGGGAATTTGAACAGGTAGGATGACGTCACGGTACTGGACACTTGCAACAATGTAGCAAGTACCGTGACGTCATGCCACCTGTTTCATTTCTATACAAAATTTTATGCATTCGCGTTCGTTTCAGTGAATAGTATTTATAGGTTACTGCATTTGTATGGGAAAATATGAACGAGTTTTTCGGATGGCTATACTGGACGACCTTGGGAGTGCAGTATATCAATCCGACAGAACTAGTTCATATTTTCCCATACAAATGCAGTAACCTTTTTATTATATGCTCATTTTCTTATCTACCCAAGGCTTAAATATATAAATAAAAATACACTACAAGAAAGAAAGTAACTGAATGTATGCCGTATTCCAAACTAAATACACAAGCGTAGGTGCATCATTACACGACAACATTATCAATGCGCACGTAACTCCGCCCAGATAAATTTGAACTTGGTCGTGCGCTAGACGTAAGTTTCGAAAGAAAATGGCGTCTGGTCTACTTAAAATTGAAATTTGGAGTCATATTGTGAATGAATGCGCATTGCAACAACTTTTCCATTTGATCTGGAATGAATACGTTTTGGTATTTTTGTCGATTCGACGCAATTTTGTGATTATGGTCTGGATTTATCTACATGAAGTAACTTACATCGGATTCCAGCAGCGTCTGTGCAAGTTCTACATGAAATACATCGTATTGAAGCAGCGAGGCTGAAGTGTGTTGACATCGGCATGCGTGTTTCTGTTCTGTCATTGAATGATTCAGATCATTATGTGGGAAAAATATGAAGTCTTTCAATTGCAATTATCGAAAAGACGCTGTGGAATTTAATGTTTATTTCATTTTGAGTGCAGTATGGAGGATGTAACTGTACTTGGAATATACTCGAAATTACAGTACAATTTCAAACTGTGTGATCAACCTTGAGAACCCATGACATGGCTCATGTAATTCGGATTTGCAGAACTAAGAAAGTACATTTTGAGGAAATTCAGGATGTAAAATTGTAAGTATATTTTTGCCATTTTTATTACCAGCTAAAGACAAGTTTATGTCTTATAACTTGCATGTTATTGTAAGGACCCTCTCTGGCGTCTATAGCTAGCCTAAATCTGAAACATTGTATCAAAAAAGTTAACGCGGAATGTGCTAAAGCTGCTGATATGTGGCAGTCCATGAAACATCTGCTTTAGTTCATTCAGAAACAAATTTAATCAACCAAAACATAAAGCGTCTACTACACGAGTGTACATGATTTGTTTACAAAGT
>JAECUM010042056.1:0-17838 GCA_016617855.1 Megalonaias nervosa
GTTATAAAGATGTCCGCGAACTCGTAAGAGATATGTTCACGTTAAAATGGGTCAAACGGGAAGACCTAACGGAATTTTGAATAAACGTTTGTACCGCCGATCAAAACTACGCGTGAAACCGCCGAACTAGTAAAGATAGTTCAGGAAGCAGCCACCACAACGATGGGAGCAGAAGTTGAACCTGGTAAATTTGTTAAGATCACTTGAGCTATTGAACAATGGCAGATTGCGCGCCCTCTGATCACAGACACAGCAGCCTAATATATTTAACGAGTTTGGTCATAAATTGAGGTGGATGCCTGAGATATTGCCAAGCGTTCTCCTCACGACTGGAAATATTATGTATCAGGATCATATTATACGGCATTTGGCGACGAAAAAGCATCTGACAATTGAGTTGCAGTGGATATATCAGCAGAAGTTAAAAGAGCCTGCAGAAAAAAAGGCAAAGAGTGGAGGGAATTTCATGCAACTCTTATAGAAATAGACTTTCGAGAGAGCTTTTAGAAGAACAGCAACCGGAAGAAGAATACGTTGGTAAAAGTATCGGTGAGTGCGCGACCATAGGCTATAAACTCGTGGACAGTTTAGAAACGCTTATGGGGTCAGTTCACTCAGAAAACAACGCTCCAAATGTCATTAACGAAGCCGCATCGATTTGTCAGCGGTTATTTGTTACGGATATCTGTCCCTGTATCATCTATTTAATTTATAATATAGCTTTATTTCAGTCATTTGGGTTGATGATATTTTAATTCTATTAATTCAGTGGCTGGCTAGCACTGTAGTAAAGTACATGTACACCACCTCGTAGGAATTTCATTCATAAATCAGGCTGATCATTTAGGTCAAGTCAACAACTATGTAGGTCAAATATGGCACGCATGAATTTGAATGGAGGTCACGTAAACATTACGTGAAAATAGAAGTGTATTTATCATGTACATATATCATGCACGCACTAATGTTTTATTGGTTCGGTAGTTAAAAAAGGTATGAAAATGACTGTTTGAGGTATTTTGAAATATAATACAATTTAATTGTTCGAGTATCTTTAGTGAATAAGATTTTGTTAATTTGGTGCGTATATAGAGACTATATACTGAGAATACACGCACCACATATTCTATTTTTCAATATATACCAGTTCTGTAAGAGACAATGAGATGAAATAGTGGATTATTGTACTATTTCTTCCTTGGATTTAGCGGAGTGGAGATTTTTTAATTTAAACAGTCAGTATATATTTGATTATGTGAATTTGTTCAAGGACCTGAATATTTTTTTAAAACGCATTGGATTATGTGAAACTTCAATGATATTCTACATTGACGGGATTACCTTGAAGTTAAAACCTTTGGATTTAGTACTGTGATTTTTCAAGGGTGTTAGCAGTATGGCACATAAACAAATTAGATCATTCATTCGGAATACCTTTGGAAATTTTCCGGATTAGTGAAAAAGTACAATTTAGGACATTCTAGGAGTTAATATGCTGTAAGTTAGTTTTAATTCTTTCACTTTGATTTTATATTTTATTTAAATAAATTTATATTTAGGAAAATTTAAAGCTTGCAACCGCATCGCATCACTGAGTTCACATTATACAGAAAATGAATAAGGATTCATCATCGGTGTTGTATAGGTAATTAATGTCTTTAATAAGTTCGTAGATTAACAAGGAAACTTCCATGATATTGTTGATGAGGATGTTACGTCTAAAGGCTTAAACTATATATCAAGAAAAGGTAAACAGAGCAAGCTTTAAATTTTCCTAAATATAAATTTATTTAAATAAAATATAAAATTTGTCGTCTTCCAAAGGCAGCAATTCACACGAATCAAAATAGTTCACTGGGGTCTTTGCCGTCTACTTTCCCATCGATGCTTTCAATCTCCGAATAAGTCAGCGAAGGAAGAAATGGTTACACTGGTCTTTACATCACTTTATCCCAGTAACAATAACAATTCCTTTCCAAAATTCTGTCAAGATCATCGCTCAGGTAATGCTTAGCTAACAATTCGCATCTGATTTTGTCTTTGAAAATGTCTGAAAAGTCATTCACTGATCACACATACTTCTTACTGCTTTCTAAGAGAGCTTCGATGCATTTGATCTCCGAAGAAGTCAAGGGAGGGAAGGAATGGTCACGCAATTCTTTATACCACTCCTTCAACACTATCTCTTTTCTTAGAAGAACCCAAGCGTATTCCTGATACTTTTCAAACCTTTCTTCTTGACTCATATTACACTCTATCAAATATTCATTTGTTAAATATCCAACACATGAATATTCGTCAATCATGAGATTTATATTTTTTTCTGCCAGGTGTTTAGCATAACTCATGATTAAAAGTTCTTCTTGTTCTGGCCATCTGGGCAACATGTCCTCTTCGTCTTTGTCTTTTTTTGGGGTGGTGGTGGTGGTTCTGCTTCCAAGAAATCCTCTGTTCCCATTTCCAAAGAGTTTCTACCGTTAAAAGAGGGATAAGAGTCTTCCATAGCTTCTAATAGTCTGGAATCACTGGAATCTCTCAAACTGTTGACTTCTAGAGTATTAACGAATTCGGCATACAAGACGACGTTCACCGTGTTGGGTAGAGCTTGTGCAAGCTGAAGTTCCACACTAAGTTGACCGGATTTTAACGGTGGAAATGTCCATCGTCTCTGCCTTGGTTCAGCTACCACCCTACGGAGCTCATCCATGCCTGAGCAAACTACTTCGGGTTTCACCACCGTCTCATCGAAATGAACCTGTGAAGGAAGAATATTGGTTCCCTGTGCATTTGCCTGAATGCTGCCACTTTGAAAATCGATTCCAAACGTTCAAAGGAAAGTGGCATAATATCTGGGAGGACCTACCCCCGAAGAATTAGCCAGAGCTAGATTTGTTTGCCAGTGAAAAGGAAATAAAGTCAGGTGATTCAGTTGCTGTGTGTCACTTCACGAGTGGGAGCAGAAAGACTCGGCTTACCTGGAACAGCTCGATGGTCTCTGCACTGTCATTACCTACCTTCAGTGGGACCGAAGTAATCTCTCCATGGATATTTTGCAACAGAACATTCGTGGTTTGCCTCTGGAGTT
This sequence comes from Megalonaias nervosa, assembly GCA_016617855.1. NCBI lineage: Eukaryota > Metazoa > Mollusca > Bivalvia > Unionida > Unionidae > Megalonaias > Megalonaias nervosa. The sequence continues at coordinate 3,086 of JAECUM010042056.1, forward strand.
GACAGAACGCATTTACCAAGAGTTTGTCAAGATACAAGTGAAACGCAAGAAACAATTGCATCCTAACAAAAATCAACTTTTAAGGTACCCATGGTATCTGAATGCCATAAGAGACTTGATTCATTTGAAAGTGTTCAGATTGTCGGACCTTCAAGAACTACCATAATGGATATCGATGTACTTATTTCATAATTGAAATAAACTGTGAAATTCAAGACGGTAAAGAGTTTGAAAAGAATTACAAAGACTGTTTAAAATTAGCATGGTGGGTGTGGGATCGACCAGTGGACATCACACCTTTACGAGAAGTCATTTGTGATCGTATGTTAGAATGTGCCTCATAAGAAATTATACCTTTTTGTTTGTCAAATCCATCCAATAAAGAAAAGGAAACTTGAATAAAACTAAGGGCCATTCAGAAGTGACCCGCAACGTGGGTATAAAAACTTGCTATCATGCTACATCCTTTATCAGTAGTGGTACAACAGATTCCGTAGAAGGAAGCCAATGGCACTATTCAGACCGTGGTGGATTACCAACACTTTTTACAAGAACTGTTCCTTTGAATTGGGGACGTCGTGTGGTGTGCGTCTTTGTGACATCCTTTCTGGGATATCGTTTACCAGCCGATTCATTGTGGACTCTTTACGAGCAGTACCTACCACAAAACACATGAGGTTGGTTCCTTTAAATTTACACGAGAGACTCATTCTTTTAAAAGCGTTGCGCTTTCATATCGATGCTTCTCTACCTCTACGGAAAAAAAGATTCGTCAACTTTTAGCCACTGACGATGTGTGTGTAGCTTGTGACTTACACCCTCACTGGCAAAATGTACGTCACTGGAAAAGTCTTGGTTTCGAGGTTTGGACGAAAGAAGTGGCTCAGTATGCCAAAGATTTGTGTAAATGACTTCCAACGTTCAGTGAAAAATGTGATTTTAAAACCCGTGTTAGCCACAGTGTCAGAAGAAGAACCCGACACCCAAGAAAACAACTACATTCAGGACAGGACCGTCATCGACATGGTCACCCCTGAAAGGCCATTCCGGGAGAACACCGGTGAAACTGAACCAAATGTAGAGAACCGAGAACATTACCAAGTGTCCCTTGGTCACCACACCTTCGTCCCCCATGTTGTACAGAGACATGATTATATTCCACTTTGATCGTTTTGACGTGTATTTTATCGATGTACTTAACCGTTTGGCTCGTATGTATTTTTCTCTTTCGTGTTCCATTTTAAAAGTCTAAAAACTCTTGTCTTGTTTGTGTTCGTTTCAAAAGTGTCAAAACCTGTGCTATGGCTACCTCTGCTGTTTCTTCTACCTCTTCTTCGACTTTCAAAGTCATCGACGAAACATTAGATCGTGCCAGTTGGGAGGCCTTGTATCTTCGTCATCCCTTTAACATGTTAATTGCTGGACTCAGTGGTTCAGGCAAAACGGAATTTGTCAAACGTTTGATCGAACATAAAATTCATTTGATCGATCGTTCACCTCAACGCATCGTGTGATGTTACAAAAAGTGGCAATCGGCGTACAGCCTCCTGCGAGAAAGTCAAGGAGATTCCATCATTTTGTGGAAGGCATTCCTCGCAAAGACGACGGGATCGTGTCTGACCCCAGTCAAACACATCTGGTCATCTTTGACGAAATAGAAATTAAACTGTGTTTTCGCGCAAAGAACATCATCGTAATGTCAGTGTCATTTACATCACTCCAAATTTGTTTCAACAAAGTAAAGCCTATCGCACCAGAAGTCACAATGCACATTATGTGGTCTTGTTTAAAAGTCCCAAAGGTAAATTGCAAGTGCAAGTGTTTGCCAAACTATTAGGAACTCCTTGGTTGACTCATGCATACGACGATGTCACTCAATCCCCTCACGCCTATTTACTCGTGGATTTAAAAACCCACCCACCCCGATTATTTGCGATTTCGTACCCATCTGTTTCACAACTGGTGCCAAGATGGAGGGCCTGTCGTGTACACGTCCTCTTCGGTGTGACGAAAAAAAAAAAACATATAAAAACCTCTAATACATCTGGTCTGTCTCACACATCGTCAACATGACGTCCCTTCAATCTCATCTTCCCGTCAAATTGATTCGTGCTTTGTACGGCATCAGTCGCAAAAAAATCCACAAATACTTGCTGGTGTCTTAGAAGCCAGTCTCAGAGAAGTCTTACGATAGTCTACGTTGACAGCACGTTAATTACTTCAAGGCATCATTCACATCCCTCATCAAACCAAACGCTTTTATGAGAGAAACATAGCAGCCTTGACGCAACTGGCAGACCCCCGCATCGACATTCAAACCAAAAAGCAAATCATTTTGAAACCTGGTGGTAGCGGTTCTCTAGGAGATGTCATCATTCGCTCCCTCTTAAAATGGGTTCCCAATGCCCCAAAAGTCAGCCCCAAGAAAAAGCTTCTCTCGCACCCAAACCTTCCCAGAAGAAAAAGAGCAGTGGTGTCAAGACCAGGTCACAACCCCAGAAAAAGAAAAGTCCCAAGAAAAAAAGTCCCCAGAAAAAGAAAAGCACCCAGAAACAGCTTCTACCGCTCACAAGAGTGGCACTGCAACCAGGACGCAGCCTTACATTCCCAAGCCACGACCTGCAGCGACGGTGACCGCGTCTCCAGTCGCCTCAGGTTCTTCCACTTCACCATTGCTAGTGATGACAGCCAAACCCAATTTGACACCTGTCCTTCTCCATTTGATCAAAAAATGGAAATCAGTGTCTCCAGGAACCTCCTCCGACGATGACACCTTCATCCTTCTCTTTAGCCTCAGCGGCATCTGTTAAAAAGTACCCTCCCCTAAAATCAAAGTCCAAGAGAGATCGGGTATGTTACACAGTTTAGTGGATTTGTACAAGCAAGAATAGACACGATTTAGTCAGTTGCGAACCCCTCAACGTCGAGTGTTGCCTGTCATAAAGTTGATACGACGTACCGACAATCAGCGCCGACGCATTCCACTATAAAAAAAAAATCAGCGGCAGACGATGGGTATCAATGTTTTTGTGCTTCTGAACGAAAAAAGATGTCACCTAAAAGAAGTGCACACCACCACCATCGCCGTTCTCATGCCCAAAAGGAAAAAGAAAAGGACAGTATCGTCGTTTGACCCAACATCCGATAAACGTCTCGCCCAACATTGTTCACCCAAGAAAAGACCAAGTCGTCCAATGAAAAAGTAGCTGCTACAAAGAGGAGGATTTTTTATGCCTGTTTTGTTACCACATCTTCGCAAAAGTTTTCTTGGTCTATTACCAGCAATCAAAAATAAGATAAAAGGGCGCGTGTCAAGCGATGGACTTCAGTGTATTCTTGCTCCTGAACGAAAAAGATGTCACCTAAAAGAAGTGCACGCCACACTCTCTTGCCAGAAAAGGAAAGGAAAGGACTGACTTCTAGTGTAACCAAACATTAGGACGTGTTGTCCGTCCTGTCCAAAGCCTCTCCACCCATGCGAAAACAACTCATTCAAACAGCCTCGAAAGATATCATCGATACCGTGTGCGAATGTTGTCTGAATGTCTTGAAAGGAACGATACCTTTGTCTCAACACCAGAAAGAACGCTTAGCCAAACATCGACACGTTCTTCGCCAAATGGTGTGAAAGATGATCCCCATTCTTCAAAAGAAAAAGATGTTGGTGCAACGCGGAGGATTTTTACTTCTGATAGGTCAAAGGAATAGTGTTAGCAATGCTGGGAGGACTCCTGGGAGGTGTTTTACCGATGTATCCAAGATGAAAAAGACCAAGAAGATAAAAGGGACCTCTTTGATGAAAGGATCTCATACGTATACTTTGAAATCTGATGGAAGGACGAAAGCTAACTTTAGTCCCTTACAAACAATGGATTGAATTACCTCGTTGGCAAGAACAACGCACCTCGCATTTACCTCCCAATCCTCATCTGACCGAGATGTCCCAGTTACAACACGAATTGCAATCATTGATGGATCTCAGCGATTTGTCAGAAACGGAAAAATGGCAACGGTGCGGTCAAGTGTTACAACGTCTTCAACTCTTTCACCAGAAAGCTTTAGACAAAACAGCTCAACCGACTCTGAAAGATTTCAAGGCCCTGATGAAAAGTCCATCGCTACCACCCGCAGTGACCAAGACAAACTCAGCCCCAAGGATGCAAGAGGAAGAAAACGCACGAGACGTCTTTCAAGCACCGTCAACGCCTCCCATCCCTAGTAAGATTGCAGCGTCCTTGTTCACCCCTTCCCCACTCCCCAACCAGAAGAAGGGTTAAAAAGATGATGTCCACTCCTCCTTAGACAGAAGTGAAAAGAATGAATGGAAACCAGAAGTGAAAAAAGAAAGCAAGACAAAAGCCATCCCATTACCACCTCCACCGTCACCACTACCCTTTACTTCCACTCCCATGGCACGTCGGACACGTAAAACCGTTTCCAACCCACCTCCTCACCCAAACCAGAGTAGCATCAGTGAACAGTGGGTGACTTATTGAAGAGAGAGAGAGAGAGTCCTGATGGAGAATTTGTTAGCCAGCATTTACTACGATCCAGCTCGTCCTGCGGGTTACGGAGGAGTTCAAAAATTGTATCGTGCTGCCAAAACCAGACTCAGAAGTGTACGTTTACCTCAAGTGCAACGATGGTTACAAGAACACACCATGTACACTTTACACAAACTCATTCGACGAAAATTTTCCAGAAGTCACACCCGAGTGGAAAGCATCGATCATCATGGCAAGCCGATTTAGCCGATGTCTCTCATTTGGCCACCTACAATCGTGGCACAAATATCTGTTTGTGTCATCGACGTTTTTTCCAAATATGCTTGGGTTGTACCTTTGACTTCCAAATCGAACACTGAGTTAGTGCGAGCCTTAAAACTGGTGTTGAAACAAAGAGGTCGTCACCCTCTTCGATGGCAAACCGACAAAAGTACCGAATTTCTGAACCAAGCTTTCCAAAAAGAATTGAAGAAACGAGACATCCATTTTCTCACCACCGCGAATCCCAAAACCAAAGTCAGCATCTTGGAACGTTTTCAACGCACCTTGAAAGAATGCATGTGGAAATATTTTTCGCATCAAGATACTCTCAAATACATAGACGTCTTACCGTACCTGGTCCAAGCGTACAACCAATCTTACCATCGGAGCATCGGATGCGTCCCCGAAGAAGTGATTCCCGACAACGAAGTGACCGTCTCTGAGCGTCTGTTTGGTACGTCCTAGACTGCAACTGTCCCCAAGAAAGGTGGAGTGCTGACGACGGGAGATTGGGTGCGCATTTGCAAAACCAAATGCACTTTCGACAAAGATTACTTACCCAAATGGACCACCAAATTGTTTCGTGTCACTGGGTGAATGCGTGACCGTCACCCTGCCGTCTATAAATTGGAAGACATGAACGGGGAAGTGTTAAAAGGAACTTTCTACTTACCCGAGTTACGAGTGACCAATAAAGAAGACGAAGTGTACGACATCGAAAGTATTCTCGATCGAAGAACTCGTAAAGTAGGCCATCGACGTGTCAAAGAAGTCAAAGTGCGTTGGAAAGGATATCCTCCCAGTTTTGTTTAGTGGATCGACGCTTCGCAAGTCATCGACCATAAAAAAGTGACCATCATGTCGTTCAACACAGCCTCAGCAACAGCGAAAATCAAAGGATGTTTTGGCTCGAAATCCGGAATATACAAGTACAAGAAAACTTGGATTCCAACGATCCTGGTTTTTACCAATCCAAAAAACCATCACAAACTAATTCTTCCTGGATATCTATGGGATGAAAATTCCTGCATGCTATTATTTCAATGGTCAACAGTTGGCGGAAACTATTGCCAGTATTTTCGACTCTCAGTTTGGCAAAGCCCTGATCAAACAGAACAAAATTATCAAGATCTAGTACTATAAAGTGGCACATCGCCTATTGATGAAATTTGCGGATGCCCTAACGTTGGCCATCACTTTTAATCCCAGTTTGTTTGGCTTGTTGCATGGAATGAAGATCACATTATCTCATGGTCAGGTTTACCCTGACATCAGCATCTTCAGCAACAGCCGATTTTAAAGTTATTTAGTGACCCGGTAGAATTGAACAAAGGATTGAATTTGATCTTTGTATACATCCGCACCACTACTGTGTGTCATTCCTTTTAAAGTGGATTCTGCCGTGACTGCTAACAAGGAAAGTTTAAACATCTATCACGTTCACCGCGAATTTTTACATCCTCACTCTTTGCCCGTCAGTAAGTCGTATTTCGACACTGTCAACAATGATACAAAAGGAGATCTGGGACAAAATATTCCATTCTCGAAAGGGAAAGTTAAGGTGAAACTCCATTTTCGGGAAAGATTTTCTAACGACTTTTAAGTCATGTATCCTGTGTACCGAGGAGTCGCTCGACAGCCAGGACATGGTTTAGGAGATATCCTGAAATCAGCGTTATGATCGGTGGCATCCGTTGTGAAACCGATGGTAACGCGAGGATTGCACGCCTTGAAAGATGCCATCATCGACAAACAAAATCCCAAAGAAGCCTTCTTGAGATCGGGCAAAAGTGTTTTGCTTCAAACTGGAAAAGACATTTTGGGCCGATAAGAAGCTCCTATAAATGCACTGAATGCTGCCGAGCCAGGCATTCCTTCTTCCTTCACGCCGCAGCAAGGACAAGGCAGAAAGAGACGACGAGGACACCCCTCCAGAGGACTTCACACACACGTAGCCAGAAAGACAAAGAAAAGAACTGTCAGAGAATTAGACGTCTTTGATTATTAAACAGTAAAAATGATGCACCGAGAACCTTGGGAATGTTCCACATCGGAACTGGATCTGTTTTCTATGCCACCTACCATGATGACGATGCAAGAATCCCAATGAGTAGAATTTCATCCCGTCTCCTCTTTGGCGAACTCAGCTCCCATCAAATTTGAAATCAAAGGACAGCCCTAAGATTACATCGATCTTAATAGCAGTTACTTTAACCTGAAATTCAAAGTTCTCAATACGGACAACGCCGCTCCAGGAGCCGATGCTAGAGTAGCTCCTGTCAACAATTTCATGCATTCCTTGTTCAGCGAAGTGGATTTGTACTTGAATAACAAACTAGTCCGCAGCAGCATGGATACTTACCCTTACCGAGCGTACCTCGAAAATCTCTTAACGTACGGGAAATACGCCAAGAACACTCATCTGGATGCTTGCGTAGCATGGAAACCTGATATAGAGAGCAAGGACAAGTTTAACGACACAGTCGTGAGAGCAGCTGACGATCCTCACAATGCGTGCTTTAACGACCGTCGAAAGAAAATCTTGCAAGGTCGTAGTTTAGAACTGATGGATAGTTTGCATTTGGATATGTGGTTGACAGAAACGTATTTGCTGAACTGGGTGGATGTCTGCCTGAGCCTGAATCTCAGCAGTACGTTTTCCATTTGATGGCCAATGTAAACGAGTACAAAAACAATATTCAAGAAGCCCGAATCTACGTGCGACGCTTGGAAGTGTTACCTACACTTTGAGCAGAACGACCGCCAAGTATCCGATACGACACGTGGAATTGAAAACTTTCACCATTGCCGCTTGACTCCGATCCAAGATCGAAGATCATCTGTTCCAAGGACAGTTACCCAAACGTTTAATCGTTGGTATCGTCAGCAATGAACCCCTCAACGGATCCGTCACTGCCAGTCCTTTCAAGTTAAGCACCACAGAGTCTCCAAGATCGAAGTCAGTCTCGATGGCAAGACCTTGTGTACCAGACCCTTCGAACTTAACTTTTCCAAGAAGAATTACTTGAGATCGCACTTGTCCCTGTACGAAGCCACGGGACAGTTATGGACCAACACCAGTCACGGCATTTCTTACTACGATTATGCAGGAGGCTACGCTTTGTGGGCCTTTGACTTCACTACAGACCAAGGCAGCGACGAGGGACATTTCCACCCTATAAAATCCGGTCAGCTTCGTGTGGAACTTCAGTTTGCAGAAACTCGACCCAACATCGTGTACAGTTTAAGAGAAGTGATTCTTGAGTATTAGAACCTATGGAAGACTCTTATCCCTCTTTGAATTGTGGAACCTCTCTGGAACTGGAAAATAAAGATATCTTGGAATCCACAGATGAAGAGGATACGGTGATGTCAGATGGCCAGAACAAGAACATTTAGTATCTTGCTTTGCCAAACAGCTGGCAGAAAAAATTACAGCGTTGACCAAGAAACATTGCTATGGATGTCAAAACGATCATCCCAGTCAAATTCAGCATGATAGATGCCTGTTGATGAGTCAAGAAGAAACATTGGACGAGTATCTGGATGATGCTAGGGGTCTCATCTCGGAAGAAAAGCAGTGTTGCATCAGTGGTATAAAGACTTACGTGATCATTCCTCCCCTCCATTGAATTCTCTAGAGGTCCGTCGCATTGAATCTGTCTTTGCACAGAGTGCGAAGACAAAGCGAAGAGATGTTTACTTGACAGAGATTTTCAAGCAAAAAGTCAGGATTGAATTGATGACTTATCATTACCTGTGAAACAAAACAAACCCAACAACAAATGGATACCTGGAAACTTTATTACCTTTTGAAAACCAGTTCGTGCACCGCTTCTTGGAACCATGTCGTGTGTGCTAAAGATGAACTTCCCCATCGCAAACCTCAAGACCATCAAGCTTATGTCATCAACACCGACAAAAGTCATCTATCAGGAACCCACTGGGTGACCGTCCACTTTCCCCACGATGACCGAGTGGATTACTTTGATTCATATGGATTACCACCTTTTCGAAGTCGACATCATCGACTTTACGAGAAGAAATGCCAAGACGACACGATTCAATAAATTGAAATTACAAGGCACATATTCCATAGTGTGTGGACAATATAGTGTGTATTTTCTTCATCAACGCAGTCGTAGATATCCTTTAGAACATTTAGTGACTTATTTTGATCGTGACGATTTAGAAACGATGATAAAGTAGATAGATGGTTTTGTGACCATTATGGATATCTCTTGTCTTTAGCTAGGAAACGTAGTGTGCATCAGTGGTTCCATGACCTCCATCAGTGGAAGTCCAGCTTGACTTCACAACGTTGTCAACCATGTCAATAAGTTATTGTTTGAAAAAAATTTTGTTGATGTTGTATGGATTGTTATTTATTTGTTAGTTGTTTGTTGGTTAAATAAAAATGTTGTATTATGGAAAAAATGATTGTCTGTGGTTTGCTATAAGAAAAATGAATAGTGTATAAATATAAATGCTCTTTCACGTCTCTCTATCCCTCTACATTAGATTAGCTATAGTGTTCCTACAAAAAAAAACGCAAGGATGTTTTCTATCGCGTCCGCGCTTGAGATATCTTATATGATGCGGTCTCAAGTCTGACCATCATTCCATTCACTCAGGAAATGTCGAAGGAGTAACACCGGAGCACCAGCTGCTCCATCGAAAAGAGTGGAGGAGAGGAGCGGGGACAACATGCTGCACTTGCGGCTTCGACCATCTATTAAAATAGCAGAAAAAGAAGCGTAGCCCTATGCATGTGAGACAATGGCGCGACCCACCGACCAACCCATCGAAACCATTTATTGCCATAGCATGAAGGATAATACTGTAGAAAATTACAGTAATTAATTGAAACAGCAACTGGTGTGTCAGCAGTCCAGTACGCCAGCTTGGATCCCGCCATGTTAGAGCTGAGAGGTCACCGACTCCAACCGTACAGGATAGGGAGCCAGCTGATAAAAACCGGACTGACAAAATAGCAGCACTGGAAATAGGCAAGGAGTCCGTGAAGTTTGAAGGGCGTGCACCGAGAAATGGTAGCCACCTGAAAATGTAAAGATAACCAGCCCGGACTACAGTGGAGCCCGCATTCCGGAAGAAGTCTAGACGTCCCTACTTGGACATCGGTATCAAAAGGTCGAGCAACCATCAAAAAATTGCCTGAGTGAATGTATGGGTTTTCATTTTGGCTTGAAAACCGCTTTTGATAAAATCTTTGTTTATAATTCTGATTTGATCCTTTATATCCACCATCAAAATTATTCTTTAACACTGCGTGATACAAAAATAATATGTCATTTAGACTCAACTAATTGTTAGCTTTTCTGGAAAATTAAAGTACACTTTGTACACAAAATTTAAATTGAATGTTGAATTAATACTGAAATTTGTTGACTTAATGGATTTGGTTAATTGCACAGGTGGCTTACACATTATTGCTATTATTTAATCGTCCACTAGAATAAATGGACTTAATCTGAGTTTAGTTACAGTACGAACTGGCGTTTCAGCAGTACTTCAGTTGGCGCTTGTCGCCTCTTGCCAGGTCCCTCTTCTCCTCTACCTCACTCGGACATTTACAATGAGGAAATGTAAAACAATTTGTACTCGCCCAGAAACAGTTGATCCGATGAGCGTGTAAGCACGGAACTGGGGTGGCGCTATGAATGGGTGGTTCCCAATAAGAGTCCGGACAGTAGATTCTGATTATAAAAATGTGTGCGTGTTGGGTCTATTTCTACTCATGATAGTCCTACATACAGGTCGTTTGGGATGCCACAATACCTCATAGAAGAGGTTTTTAGAGAAAAAATTAAAAAGAAGCATGAAGAGTATCAGAAAAATACAGACTTCAGAAGCAGCAACAGAAACAGCAGCAACAACAACAGTAGCAGGAGCCAGAAAGAGGTTTTGTGGACTGTCGTGTGGATACCAAGGAGTTCTCCTTCTCCTTCTGCACAAACAGGCCGTATCCCGTGGGAAATCCTGCAGCGAGACGGGGACGTAATCCCAGGTGTTAAGAGAGATTGCCAAAATCCCCAACAAACAAAACAGCCCTTTTCAGGGCAACCGCAAATTTCTAGAAAAGAGATACTACTCGACTGCCAAATTAGTGTGCTTGTGTGTTGGTATATTAGTGTGGTTGTAGGTGAAGAGATAGAAGCGTGTCTATAAACACTTCTTTTCCCTGACATGTAGGATGGTATGTGTTTGTTGTAGGGTTGCATGTATGGATGGTAGTAGAGTGTGTCTGTAGGTAAAAAACGTGGAAGTGAATGTTTCTTTTAGGTCCGCGCGGTGCATATTTTGGTTGTGGTGTGTATTGATAGTTTTGTGTAAGGGGTGTTTTCCTTCGCGTCCATGCTTCAGGCATATGAAGCTCAGCGTTCATTAATCTGGCTACCCATCGTTCACTGATCAAGATCGAAGAGAAGATGAGCAGAATCACCAAATTGCTTGAACTCCAAATGCACCTGGTGTATGCCCGCAGCCTCCTGGAAGAGCTGGCCATGGAGGCTATTGCAGAAAGTGCTAAGATAGAGAGGAGGAGGAGAAGAAAAAGAAAGAAGAGGAGAAGGAAAAGGAAGAAAGGATCTTGCCTCACCTCATCATGAGACAGAGCTGCAAAGTAAAGCCTTTGGTGAGGACACCACCACAGTGCCAAACAACACCACTGTAATGTGTCGAATTTTGAAGAAGTACTGAATCTTCAAGTTGAACAAATTGTGCATTTAAAATTTTATCATAGTCAAGCCAGAAAATCTTTGAGAAAGTTCACTTTGATATTTCCATTTTTTCATTTGTGAAACATAAAACAGCCTACATTTAAGCTTCAGTGGAATTGACCCAGTCATCGTAACGGTATATTGGCAGAGAGTACATTAGAACTACGACCGTATCTGTTGGGAGAGGACCTTATGTCAAATAATTGATCTTCAAAGTAAAGCTAATTGCATCATATTCTAGGCTGTCAAAAACTGATGAAAGACATGATTATTTTGGAAACAATTTAGGAACAGTTGCTTTCGATTGGTCAGTTAAAATTAAGGCGTACACTTTGGAAGTAATCTGAATTTAAGGTAGCGACTTGGCTCATAATTCTTCAGTCCAATTTTACTTGCGAGAAGTCGAATTTGAGACTCCGGTGGAAACCTGAGAATAGAGTTTTCCCTCGTCAAGAAGGTAAAGAGGCCAGATAGCTGTCTTGAAAGGAAAAAACAGGCTATAGTGCTAGGAAAAGTGTGGACAAGAAACAGCATTAGGGTACGCAATTTTAATTTCCATGTAATTTTCTATTTTGTTTGTTTGGTTTTATGCAAGTGTGTTTGATATGCTTATGATTCATGCATGTATATTCATTTTTACAGGACTCTGTTGATATGTTAGATTATTATGCAATTTATTTCTTAATTTAACAGTTATTAGTTCATTGATAGAAATGACGGATTTGTGATGTAATCCAAACATTCAATGTGTAGAATTTCTTATGGTTATATGAATGAATTTCCTTTGTCTGTAGGATGATACAGTTTATCGTGAGTTAATGATAATTGCATATTTATATATGATTTTGTAGTGCTCAAATGATCTTGTAGGTTATTGGTTACTGTAAGCTAGAATTTAGTGAATCTTATGCAGCAGTAATCGAGCATTTATCTTATTGAGTGGAACTGACTAGCTAGGTGTAAGAAGTCGTATAGTAACGTATGCTTATATATACGGCAGCATCGTTTGTATACAGAACACGTGTCAATTGCTAATCAATTGCCGAGTGGAACAGGGACGATGAACTGTTTAATTAAGGTCAGACTTGGACGTATATTGTAATAGTCATGTGTACTGGAGATAACGGTTGTACCCTACCTCAAATACAGTAAATTTGTAAGGACCGTTCATCGTTAAGGTCATCTTATGTCAGAATTTATGCAGTATGGATAGCTATTTACGTTTCTGAATAACGGAAGTGAGAGATTTTATAGATACGGATAGGTGGTGAAACATATACAGCTTTAGTCGTAACCTTGTCATTTAAGGGAACAGCTTTCTATATTCCTCCCCGAGAAACCCGACGAGGACAGTCCAAGAGGGAAGTCCGCAAATAGAGAGTTCAGAATAGAAGGGTCAAGAGGAAGAATTAAGCATACACACTAGACGTGGAATACACAAAATCAAGAGACAACGACGCCAGGTGATGCAAGTCAGGCGTGGACATTGTACTCTTTTCACCACTCGTTACTATGATGAACGAATCCGTAAATTGAACACTGCAATTAAATTCCATTAATGTAAATCGGTTGGATTGTAATTGCAATTTTAGCTAATGTATTAACTAATTAAATTTATTTTATTTTATTGTTTAAAGGGGCTCGTATTTATTTCTTCTCAATAGTCTTGCTTAGTTCTCTGTCAATATTCTATCTATCTACTAGCACTCGGAGGGACACACGCACGTCTCACGTCATTCGACACCTCCTCTCCCTCCTTTACAACCATCAGTACTACCACCACTGAGACCCGCTGTCCTCCAGAATGAAAACTGGGATGAGGAATTGGTGAGGCAGATGCAAGAGTGGGAGCCTCAGCAACAGCAGCAACATCCGCAGGCACGCCTCAGAGAAAGGAGGGAAGAACCTTCAGGGTCCCTCAAAGTGAGAATTTGGATAATGAGGCCACCCATCTCTCGTCTTCACTCTCAACAACAATCAGTTGGGACAATGATAGGAATCGGCGTTGCGTATGTGGCGCTCGCCCTGGGAAGTGCAATCATTGACAAGTGCATTTGGAGTTTTAAGAAAACAGCCCTTCTCAGGGCTAACCAAATCTCTAGAAAAGAGAGACTGATCAAGCTGCCAATAATATTAGTGTTTGTTGGCACTGTGTGTGTGTGTCTTTCCCTTAACAAAACCCTTGTCCATACACTAAAGAATGTTTGTTATGTGTGAATGTAGAGTAGTGTGACTATAAACACTGACTCACTTGCTGATTTGATAGTGTGTGTTTGGTAGGATTGGTAATTGTAGGTAATTGTATGAATTTTTGGGAAAAGAATAGACTTCTCCACTATGTCTTTCTATGGAGTCATTTGTTGGTAATAGTGTGTTGGATTGCAAAAAATATGTACAAAAAAGTTACTTTTAGGTCATCATTATTATAGCTTTGGGTTCTTTGGCATGTGATATATGCTGTTAGTGTAAGGGACGTTTACCTTCACGTCCGTGCTTGAGGAATATAAAGTATTGCTTTCGTCATTCACACAATTCAACATTGAATAAACCAAGATATCAAGCAATCACATTGACAAAATGCAACAATTACAAGAGGTGGTAGATGATTTAGGGATGGTAGAAGAGATGCTAGTAAGGGTGGCGTATGGATGTTATAACCCCCACAGAGTCAAGATGGAGATCAATAATTTGAGGAAAGCAAAGGAAAGATTAAAGGAAATGATAAAACAGGAAAAAGAGGAAAAGGAGGACAAGGAGGAAAAGGAACAGATGAGAGCATACAATGAGAAATTAATGAAAGAGGAGGAGAGTGAGAAGATGAAACAAGAGGAGAAGGAGGAGGAGGAGGACAAAGATGAGTAAAAGAAGAAAAATGTCCTGGAAAATATGAAGTGTTGGTGGAGAAGAAGAAGGGAGGAGAGAAAGTAGAAGAAAGCAAAACGGCCCTTTTTCAGGGCCATTCATATGTCTAGAAAAGATATCTATACTCTATTGCCAAAAAAAAATTTTTTTTTTTGTTGGTTTGTATATGTATGTCTGTCGAATTCCCTTGTCACTAGACAAACCCTATGTTCAGTTTCCCTTGTCGCTATACAGACCCAATCCCTTGTTGCTATGTTTGATTTCCCTTGTCGCTATACATGCCCAAACCCTCATATTTATGTTCAATCTCCCTTGTCGCTATACAGTCCCAATCCCATGTCGCTATATTCAATTTCCCTTGTCCCTAGACAGGCCCAACCATCCA
>JAECUM010042057.1:0-16784 GCA_016617855.1 Megalonaias nervosa
AAAAGCTGACATATTTTAATTATTGAGATCCATACTTACGCTTAAACCACCACCTATCACTAATCACCACCTGTTGTTAATGCAAAATCAATGGTACAGCAACTGAAACAATTTGCACGTCAGCGTAATATAGAAATACCAACAGGTACAAGAAAATCTGACATACTTGAGATAGCAGACACGTTTAAACAAAATCGACAGCCTATTGATGATAAAAAACCACCTTCGTAGTATTGAGTATGAAAACCACTATCATCGTTTTAAAGATAAACAGAAACGTCCTCCATCTATTGCGCATGTTCGTTATGAGCACAGCAATCACAAGTACCTGAATTCAGACTTCCTATCCTTAGTAATGAGTCCAAAACGCACGAGGCAATTATCCCAAACACATTCAAAGCAGGTAAAGACGCTCGAAAACGGTTAACAAATATGAATCCAAGAATCAGACAGTAGTTTCGAAAGTTTGGCTGCTCTGGAGTTAAAGGAGATACTGGTCTAAATTTGGTTATGCCAACAAAAACATCCGGCAAGGATGATTCTATTACACCGTGTATGCGGTGCTCATATATCCTTGTATGATACTGCATCGTAGTGACACTACCACCGTTAATAACGAAATTGACTATGGCACTGAAAAGTTTCTAAAGAGGTTGGGAAAACACCTCTGGATGGAATCTCGAAAGATGTACTCAGGTCGAGGCACATCTCTCACCATACCATCCGTTTCGTGCTTCCAGTTACATACCAACACTAGAGTGAGTTCCGCCAAGGTCCGTGATAAATGTAGAAAACGTTAGCAATAGATGTTCTGAATTGGCAATTTTTTGTCCGCGTTATATCCCGCTAGTGACAATAAAGGCCAACTCAACTTAGGTAACATTGAATTGTCTGTGCAGGTTCCTAAGGCCACACTGAACAAATTTGAAACAGTTAACCCAGATATCGCTGCTAATGTGTTCACTTTCCATAGCGGCTTTAATCCGCTTGCGCTATCCCTAAAAGTTGGACAACAAGACGAACTAAGGTTGACTTGTTGCTGATGAGTGATAGGAGAGAACAAGAGTTAGAATCGCGTTACGTATGGATAAAGAATCTTGATTGGTTGCTTAACCGACACAGCATGCATGCTTATAAGAACTTTCCATGCAAACATTGCATGCATTTATTTAACACCCAACAGCTGCTCACAGCCCACGATTGGCGAAAAACCGCAATGGACAACAATGCCAGAACCAGGTAAAACATTCTCAAATTCACTGCGGTATAACGAAGGATGAAAGTTCATTATATCATCTACGCGTACATTGAATGTATCAACGTTTCATTAGAGATCTCTCCTTATCTTGACGCGAACGCGTCCAGTCAAACAATGCAAGTCGCTGACCAACCATCATGCGGATTGTGTTACATATTAGTTATGTGTGATGGGAGAATTGAAGGACCAATGTAGTAATGTGGCCGGGATTCGGTTGAGGTGTTTCTTAAATCTCTCCAGGTTACAGCGAAATAAATTCGACAATAGCTATATTCACTAGAAGTTATGACCATGACTGATAATAACTGTCTCATCATTGGCGCGTACAGAGGAGCCGCACACAACGCATGTATTCTAAGCTTATAATGTACCTCGGAAAAACGAAAATTCCTATAGTGTTTCATAACTGGTGAGGGTATGAAGCTACGCAATGATGCTACGACATCAAAATCATCGATAAGCGTGATCCCCAACAACACAAAAATATATGACATTTAGGCCCGGACAATTACAGATCCTGAATTTATTCTTGGACAAAATCGAGAGCAATCTACTGCCGGAGAAACTCGCAATCACTCGTCAATGCTGTCTATATAACACAGACCTGCTGACGAAAAAAGGTGTGCATTGGGACGTGTACATGAGTGACTAATTTTGCTGAAACTCATTTGTCGCAGATCGAAGTGTTTTATTCATCAAAGTCACGTGAAAGCATCTCGCAAAAGAGTCCGAGCACCCAAACAATATTTGGTCAGCATTTGATTGCCAAAACCTCGGCGATTATCATGATCTGTATCTATGCACTGATGTATTGTTGCTCGCTGATTTGTTTGATAAATTTCATGACACTGCCTTGCACATACACAAGCCCGTCCCTGAACATTACTTTATGTCATCAGGTATGGATTGGGTGGCGTTGTTGTCCAAAATCAAAATCGATTTGGAATTGCTCGCCGACATTGACCATCGTTTGTATATTGATACATCTCTTTGTGGAGGACTTTCTATGGTGAGTCACAGATATGCGCTTCAACAACCCAAACGTGGGAGAATATGAATCAGATCCACGTCGGTGGGAATGGATATCATTTGATGCCTTATGAGCAAGTACATGTCCGTAACATGCAGCATTAACTCAGTTTACTCATGCTTCACCAGGCATTGGCTAGTTGTTTGAATCGGGTCTTATATCCAGCCGTGTACCGGGCCCACAGTTATGGTATCCAGGAATTTGTGTTTCATCGGGATATTTACTGCATGGTGTTTCTGTTAATTTTGTTTATGCAGCACCGATATCACTGCCTACTGTGGGTTGTTTTTACCCGGAAGGCTTGGAATCGGAGGTTGGCACGAACGTGAAACAGTTGTTCTACATCTAACATAAGTTGCAGCAATTGCCACTCAAACAATGCGTGCTTGATCTCTAGTTTGATTTGCGGTACGTGTTTTTGTGCGACATACTACACAATATGAAGACATGGTTGTATTGTATACTGAATTATCCAATGGCATCACGAAACGGGAAATTCACAGATGGGTTTACCATCATTGATTCATCAGCGGAAGCAACAGCCAAACCGTCCAAACATTGTGATATAACTAAAAATTCCGTGTTTCCAAACTCTGTTCATTCACTGATCATTGGAAGCGCTGGGTCAGGTAAAACTCAACTGTTGCGAGCGTATTACAGTTGGCTTAATATTAGATCATAACTGTTTGGTGGTCTGCCCTAAAAGAACTTATTTGTGTTTTTAGAAGACACTGGCTCCACCTGAGATACTATTAAACTTTCTGCCACAGCTAACGACATGTAATCGATTATAGAAGAAATCACACTGGTGAGCGGCGAAGACTCTAAAATTTATATACATGCCAATGAGCCCACACTCAGTTTTGTCATCGAAATAGAATACCAGACGTGCGCAAGTGATATTGTGCGGTCATCAATAAGATCAGTTTTAGGTTGTACTGAGGATGTTAAAGATGATAAGCGATGCCTACGATTGGGATATCATATCGCGTCTAATATTGTGAGGATTACATCAACGACGCATATGAATTTAACTTTCGACGCTGTTAGTTTGTTACGAAAGCAGGTCCGAAAATACAAGCGTTGTTCATGGATATATTCTATTTGGAATCTCACCAACCGTGAAACCAGATGATTTGATATCGATTACGCACGCAAGATCTGTGTATTGTCCATGTCATAACAATTGATCGACGCATTCGTTTCACCTTTGTTGATCAAGACGGGCACATTGTTTATCTGCGCGGTGAAACATTGACGATAAAACTGTACATTAAAGATCGACCTGACATTTAATAGAACGACAGCCGTACGTGGACACTTGAGATAAGTGCGCGTTGTTAATGAGAGCAAACCCGTTTACGTGACATATTACGGAATTGGCTTCGGTGACGTTAGTGGATTGTTTACAGGCTCACCAAAGGTGCTCAGGGGTCTGGCATCGCGTGCTGCACAACTCGCGAAGCAAGTTGCAATTCGAGTTGTTGATAGCATCAAATGTACTGCTGTAGATCGGATGAAACAATTGAGATAGGCGGAGCGATCACTTCGAGATCGACTACGACGATTAGTGACTCTAGCAGCAAAGGTTCCAGTTACACTACCATCGACAGAAACTATGTCAGCTACGGTTGGAAAAATACTTAATGAAGCCGTTGAACAACGATTGCCAGATTCGATGATTGTAAATCTGTCAATGGGAAGCGAATTATGGTTGAGAACGTCAAAGACCTCACAACAAAGATATTAGACGAAACTAACAATTGTCCAATTCAAATAATGTATGATACTGCATTTGACATTGGTGAAGCCTGTGTTAGTGGTTCGAAGTAAAAGAGATTTTCAGTATTAATCATACCAGAGCAATTAAAAAGAGAACTGCACGTGCAGGTTACGTCTATGTTTTTCCGTCTATGTTAGGCATTCTTGGACATAGAGGAGAATACTCTACAGGACGATGGTGATGCTTACCCCACCGATGCCCAGGTTGAACTTGTCGACAGCAGAATCGTGGCATTGTTTAACAGTGCACGTTATTCCACTGATGGAAAGGAAATCGAATAAATTCTTGACAGCGTCGCCGTTACCACCACGATTCTTGCGATGATTACGGAGAACGGCTGGTCCCAAAATGGTGTTTGTCAAGGATGCAAATAATAATGCAGATCAAAGACCATATACAACAGCACCTGCTAATCGTTCTTCTTTTGAGTCATGAGTTACTGTTCAAACCACCCTAGTCCTTGACACCAACCCAACTTTTAACTTTGGATTCACACAGTCAATCACAACTTCTCTGTAATTCAGTGAGGTGTTTGGTGTGCAACTCCTCTCAGCCATATATTTGGTTTTTGCAGAGTCGTTCGCAAGATTATTTTTGGAGCTAAACGTACGTCAACTTATTCCGTAAGAATAAAGCCAACGATGCAGTTTGGCGTGTAGGAGGTGCTGGTGTTAAAGTTATATTAGAAACATTGACTTTATGATTGCCTGTGCATCTCTTCACTGACTATTGAGTCATATTTTGAATCGTTTAGGCAGTCGGGAACCACAACAACACTGTCGGTTATTGTACATGCAACAAATGCATATCCAGCAACTGGTATTGCGCGATAATTTACTTGGCACATAAACACTCAACAAACACATGTTTAGGTCCAGTAAGGCCATTACTGCGCCTAAACAAGTGTTTGTCTCATTTCAAAACGTAAATCGAAATAATAGTCCTTGCTGATAAATGGTCATTTTGGACATCCTGAAGAAATTCGGCTTAGCTATGCAACAGACACTCCTGATATTGCACGTACATATCATAATTTATGATAGTAAATAGACCGAAATCAAAACATCGACACAGGTCTACAGATTTACCAGCAAGATATTCGATTTATTACTTGTACTCGATTTATTACTTTGTATTTGAACACTTGGAGTTGTTCAGACAGTCCACTTTTGCCCTTTGTCCCTTGTATTGTCATGCACTTGTAGCTCCTGCTGGTGCTAATTACAGATGCCGTGATACGTTTCGACAAGAGTCTATTATAGAAGGTGTTGGTGGCCGAATTAGGGTGATTCATGCACCTGTGGATAATGCACAGTTGCACGTGTTACGTATTTAAATAATATCCTATTACAAATTGAAGGTCAGTCATACTGAACATCAGCAGGGAAATATAAAAACACATTTAAGTGATTGTGGGGTGACATTATAACTTTCTTTTGTGGTTAACCGCAGAGCAGGTCGAATAGCTGCCATGTAAATCCTAAAGAACCTGTGGACGCTAAGATTACTTTCGTATGTTAATAATCCACAGCTTGCACATTTCTTCTATGTCGGGAGTAGAGGATGTTGCTTTGGGTCAGGACCCAAAGGAAAAAATTCCAAAACTTGCATTCTAATACTACTCATAGTGAGGTCGTAAAGGTTAATACTGAATATAAAAAGATATTACAAGGTAGCACATACTGAGGTCATTATAGTTATTACTGTATTAAAGCAGTTGTTTCAAAGAAACACATACTGTGGTCGTAAAGGTTATTACTGTATTGAAACAGATGTTTCAAGGTAACACATAATGAGGTCATAAAGGTTATTACTGTATTAAAACAGATGTTTCAAGGTAACACATAATGAGGTCGTAAACGTTAGTACTGTATAAAAGTACATCTTTCCAGGTAACACATACTGAAGTCGAAGGGTAATTACTGTTAAAGGCAGTGTCAATATGTAAAATATGGGCTTGACATTTTTCAACAGTAGGTGGAAGGAGTTGTTTTAAGATTTTAAATTATTATGTTTAATTAAACTGTTCACAATAAGATAATTTTGCAGAGTTCTACTAATTCATCAAGTCTTTCTATTTGTTTCACCCCAACTACGGATTCCTTGTTTATATTCAAGAGAAAGAACAGTAAACAAAGCATACATGATGGCTTAATCAGACTCATTGATCTAGATACAACGCTGTCATAAATAAACATAATAAACTAGTTAGCTAAAATGCAGAGTTGGAATGAAAACAAATATGTGCCTTACATGATAGCGTAGGATGCGGCTATTAAGATTGACCCTGATAGCCATCAAGCATTTCTTCATTCATTGAATTTTTGTCATCTTTAAACCTCGATATAGAAACAAAGCGTTGTCAATCTGAAAATGTTTTGTTTCATTATTGGTATGTCGTGTATAATTAATAAAAGTAGGTCAAGCACTATTGCTTAACGCGTCAGTAATTCCAAGCAATAGCTATTATAATTAATTATATTCAGTTACAACGCAAATCTTAATCTATTTCCACCGATTAAGATTAACCAGTCATGTTTTCTTCTTGTCTTGGCCAAGACAGTCACATCATACCTAAATATTTGTTTGTTCATTTTGTATGCGGATAACAGATAACAGAACATGTGTGCTTGGTATTTGAGATGAATATGTGTTGAATTTAAATTATAGTAAACATGTTTACATTAACAGCAATGATCCATGCCAAGAAGCAAGTGTTACGTGATAGTCCATGACAACACATTTAATAATTAAACTGAACGTAGGAAGCGTACATTGTATGTATTGTGCTCCCATCCTTCCAGTTTCACAATAAGACGTTTCGACTGTCAGGATACCCCCCCCCCCATCACATTAATAAAGTGAGCTCGAAAGAAAAGGAACGTTTCAAGAAGTAGTATTTTTCTTTACAAATACATAGGTAAAATTAATAAGTGGAACGCTTATTAGATAGTTAAAGTTATGCCCGGGAACACTTTAAATGCAGAAGCATCAGAGTGCTTCGTCCCACAGGCCACACTATTTGTTCCGTCCCACAGAGACATTGCTGTTAACGCTCCCCTAAACGATATTTCTGGATCGGCCCCTGTGGAAATGCCGATTAGCCACCACAACAACCTTGGCCTACATCGAAAATCAGGAAACGCCTGTTTTCATTTATTCTTATTCATAGGACATCATACTGAAAATCAATAGTATATCTCTCTCCCTTCCCCCTCCCCCTCTCAATCGGTGGAGTTCAGAATAAAATGAAAACGTATTAACTGACGTCAGAACGTACGAATCGACAGACATATGAGTAAACTGGTCAGTCTTGAATAAAAAGCATGTCTCTTCTTACTCGTGGCTGTTTAATTTGGCTTTAGATAAACCAAAGTGTACCGTCCTAAATGCCAGACATTATTGTATTTAATATAAGACATACAAAAGAATGTATTCTAAAATGACAAACGTTACTGAAGAAAATGATCATTAAAATAACAGACAGTCTGATAATAATATTGGTAACGCGTGTACTTTGCTTAAATCGCTCTAGTAGTATCGTAATGAATGTTTGAAAGCAAGAGTACCTACTACCATTCTACAGTCTAGAATCCCTTCTAGCTCCTCGTAACTTTTCTCCATTAGGAATTATTTTTACACACGCATGCATCCGCATGGAAGCTTCGTGTCAGGGATTCTCGGTTTGGGAAGCGGTGACAGATAAGCATGGTCTCATACACGCCATTATGATACTGGTATGCTTGCCTTCCGCGACAGTCTCACTGCTATAATGATCGAGGCTCTGCAAGGAAAACCTTGTGTTGGCCAAACAAGAAACGTTGTAGCTGTCTCATTCTAACTCCACCTTTTCCTGGATTTCTTCCCAGATTTCCCGTACCAATTCTTCTGTCAACCGTTTGCCTCCTTTTGACTCCCGTTGTTGCTTAAAATGTCTTTATTTTTTTATGTAAAGGCTTCGGCTACTCCTGAAAGCATTGCAAGAATTAGGAGTTATTTAATGGCTATAAAATATTCTCTTCCATTCTGTTTATATTATTTGACTCTGCGATTATAATTTTCTTCCATTCCATGGAATTTCAAGCATCACTGTCAAAATACATTAAGTTATAGGATGTATATCTTTTTTGTCGATACCAGATTTTTATTGACTTAATACTAATAATTATAGTCTGCAGATCTTTGTACGGGATGTTTATATTGACTTCGTATTGACAATTATAACCTGTAGATCGTTTTAGCTGATACCAGATGATTTTACATCAGCAGGGGAATATTTGAGGGCATTCCATATCAGATAGAGTTTGACTGAGCTGATTCTATATAAGTCTTGCACGTCTTTTGAAGAAATCGAACCGTGCAGATTTTATATTCCGCAACAACTTATGGCGGATGATCTACTTATCTTCTTGACATGTTATATACTTTCCTACGTTAAGAACGAAATTACTACGTTGCAGATTTGAAATTTTCCACAGACGTTCGAACTGAAGATTTCATCTGTGCACAGAGTCGTATGTGGTTTTCTACTTTGACCAATACCATCTCGAACATTGTAATTGTAACCTTTTTATCGTCGTTAGTCACCGAGTACATCTTGGCAATTGTTGTGAGACCACTTTGGGCAGCCGCGAGAATTCCCGAATAGACACGTAGTCGTTAATGTAACCATAATGAAATTATTTTTCCGATGCCGCCAACCACATCGTTTACTATCGATATGGGTTCGACAATAATACTGATTGCGTGCCTATGATACTTGCTGTTAGAGGCAGTTCACGCCACACGCAAGCGAACGGTTGCTGCTACGGCGAGGCGACAAATAGCATCCACACCGACACACATCCATTTGTATTACTGGAGTAAGAAGGTTTTCCTTGCGATATTATCTCGCAGCAGTTGTTTCGCTTTGATTGTTGCTTAGTGTCGGTAACTACTGTCACTGTGAATTTGACTGCTTGACAGGTTAGCCTTGTTCAATGCGCACACACGCTTATAAACAATTACCTTTATTCATTTATCTATCCGGCCTTTGTGCGTTCTGGGTGAAAGCCACCACGTTTACTTAGAACTGCATTGACCACGCCCCTGTATGGTGTCTTTAATGATTGTTCTCCTTTTTGGACAAGAACTGTCATAGGGACAAGTAATTCCTTCTTGAATAACAGTGAAACGTAATGGACGAAGTGGATTTGTCGGTGTATTTAATTTCATCGTTGTAGGACCAATCCATAGATGTTTTCACCTATCATGGTTTTGTCTGTGTGTGTATTCGCGTGCTAATACTGTGCCTCCAATCTGGCTTCCAGTTGGTATCGACACCCGAGGATGGTTCCAACTGTACATTTCTATTCCCCCGTGACACGATTATATTCGAGGGTATATGAGGGGCTTGCAACAACGTTCTCACGCAGATATTGGTCAAAATCGCCCTCGATGTTTCTCATCCTGTCAGCTGATCTAACATCTCATCTGTAAATTCCGCAACATCATCATCATCATCTCGTTTCCGTTTAGATTTCATCATGTATATGTAAATGCATATATTAAATATAAACACCAAACATGGTTAAGTATCCGCTTGGAGATATGTTGAATCCTTGAAACTGAATGTTATCTCCAGCGACTAATGGTAACGATGCATTGAACATTGCTGGTATGCGTTAGTATTGCAGTAATACGCTGGAGGTTATTTAACAATATTGATACTGTACCCCATACACCTCTAGATTCGGCTAAAATGAAGAAATGCGACCCAGACTTGCGCATCTTTAATAGGCGGGATTTAGGACTATCAGGCTATCCACCTCAGAAAATAATGCAAGTCGATCATTTGCTATGCCATTTGCTCTTTCTTCTCTTACTCTGGTTAATATTTTGTTGAATGTTTTCCAGACAGTTATAGTTACAGCGGGAATTGGTAAGGGTATGGCTGATAGCTACTGGAAGGCATTTGCATCCACATACGTTTAGTCGCAGCATAGTATCGTCAACGTATTTTTTGAAAATGGCAATAGACACACTGGTGTATCTAATTCCTTCGTTCTCGATAATTACGGCCAGGTTCCTCGTGAAGTTGTCTCGCGGCTTCAAAACAATATCGTAGATATCCACGTTAGACTTTTGCTGATTTCCGATTTGATATTTAGAATTCACAAGCTCGTTTGGGTCAATGTATCAACAACCCGGTTGCTCCAATCCGCTTTATTGGCAAGCCGGTCCAGATACAAATCAGCGACACGTCAGGCCCATGCGCGTCCATAAACTGCAACATACATTACGTATGTTTATAGCGTAGTTTCTAAGAGACAATGCAAAATCAAAAAGTGTTTGCGGAGTTGGACTTAAGAAAGCTTTGCTTTCCGCGAGTGCACGCAGTGCGTCAACAACATGATATCCGTCCGTTCGCGTTTTAAAGGCAGCGTTGAATAAAACAGTGGTCGTCGTTGAGGGACGCTAGAGAGGAATTCATGTGGCGGTGTATTAATGATGTTCAGGCTAACGAGTTCCAGGTTCTGTTGTCGAATCAAGATAATCAATCAAGATAATCAACGTTTTGTTTCTGTGTGCAGTGGATCATCGACACAAGTTTATCCCACATACAGATACTTTGGAAATGCTTGACTGACTTTGTGATTGCGAGTAAATCATAATTGGTAAATATACATATTTTCGTGGCCGTCAACTGCAGGGACACAACCGAATATCTTGGTTCCGACGCCTGGATAGTCGAGACCATTTTTCTTTTTTATGCTTCCTCGATAGGCTCCACCTCCAATCGCTCTTTTCAGAGCCATCGCAAATACTTTTCCTATAGCCCTAACGCAGCTGTTTCTATAAACGTGGGTCAGTATATTTCAGCAGCCGAAGATATATGTGCGTGACATGACTCTGGTCAAAGTAAAGCCAAATGTCTCGGGTGGGTTCTTTCTGGAAGTTTAATCAAAGACCTGTACACTGCCAGTTTTGCAGATATCATTAGGTTTCTCGGATTGTCTACCATTCGAAATGCTACAAACAGGTGACGCGGTGAGCTGACATTTTGTTTGGCAATTATTTGCCATGAGGATTTACCTGGGACGCTACTTTGGTGCAGGCTCTGATCATCACGAGGTATGAGATTGTAGATGCCCCACCCAACTCTATGAATGACGTCCAACGTGTGTCTAGGTTACTGCTAGACTCACTGAGGGTATCCAGATCGTAAGTTTGGGTAACAACATTACCGTCATCGACTCCATCATCATGCCAAATGCAATTGCTTGCATTACCCTCACAAATTTATATGACTATATGTTTGGCCCCGAAAATAACTTAATAAACCGTCTGCAGAACCCATATATATGTGAGTGGAATCCTGTAGGAAACTTAGCGCATGTTAACTTGGGCTCGACGATGCCCGAATCCAGTGTCGAAGCTGGGGTTGGAAATTTGTATAGATGCCCAGCCAGTTTAAACATTATTAATTATTAATTATTAATTTCGTCTAATAACTTTAGTAAGACAACCATAACCAGCTCCTCATTGTCAGATTTGAAATCACTGAATCGCTATTAAATTTTGTCAGACGTTCTTGAGCGGCTTCATTGATAATTTTAGAAACCGAAGCGACGTTGTGGCTATCGATGGAAATAAACTTTCTCATGGAAGCGCATTTGCGTTTGGTTGTCGATTAGTTAATCGTCGTGGTCGAACACTAAATCAATAGGACCGAGTGCAATCCCATATTTTTCAACGGATACGCAGCAGCACTTTTGATGTCATCTGCGACTCTCATTTCAACTTATTTAGCGATCGGTGCAGCGGGCAATGCCAGGCCCACGAGAACCTTTGGCACTTCTATGAACAATCCCAGGAAAACATTGTCAAAGACATTTCGGTCATACGTCGGGTTTTCGTGAGTTGAAAACATTAAATATCATTACGATTTCTAATACACAGGTGTACGTCTGAATCTTCTGGCGTAGATCCAACGAGTGGTAGTTTTGATCACATAGATAAAACGAACTTGCGTCATTCGATTATTGTTATGTGGAAGTTACACTGGCGCCAAGGGCGTGATTGAGATCAGCTCACCTGGTGCCTCATTCAGGACGAACACTAACAATACATAACCCTGTGACACAATACTTGATGAACTTGAATTGTCATTAATGGTGTCACAGGTCAGATTAAACTGAGGTGTCTAGGTGATCCTGGCAAACTCCGGCACGACATTGTAATTATTGCATGCGGATCCTGTATTCAGAATTCACTTGTAAACGGGAATATGTCAAATCTTTGGGTCAACCAAGAAGTGTTCTTAGCGACGACGCTGCGATGACAACCGCGTTTGGTGGAGATTCGATCGAGATGGTTGAGTTAAGTGTGGGCTCGTGCTCGTGTATAGATCTTAGATCAATGCGATCATCCGTCGAATCTAATTAACGTCCAGCAACGTTCCAGGTGGCGCCTCCATCCGCCAAGAACACAAGCGGGTAAGTCTCATAAAGGCCTTAAACGGCCAAATGGAATGTTTGACCATCTGCGATAAACATGCAGCGACGTCGGTGAGATCTCGTGTGCGCGGGATACCCCTGCGGTAATTGGTGTCTGGAAAAGTACGTGGAATTACGGCATTCATTTATTGTAAAATGAGAGTCGATTCCTCAGAATTATTCATAGGTGTTATGTAAATCATAAATCCAAAACCCACAGTTTTAATATTTTAACATATCGTTGCCTGGTGAATCGAATTTTTGTGCGGGATGAAGTCGCATTATGAAGTTCACAACTAGAACAATGTTCCCTTTTAACAAGCAGGTATTTTCGTGCTGTGATGGTGATACTATTCACGATTGTATCTTCCGGAGAAGCTTCACAGTCTTTACCTGGTTTGTATTCAGTTGAAATAATTAACCAATAATCTTGTGTATCACGAGAGCGTCTGTCCAACATGTACCCTGAAACTTGGACTTGTCTTGCTTATGGAGCTGCATGCCTTAGTGGCAATGATAGTATGATACGGCTACGGCGGTTTTCCTCGCCAGTAACTACACGTGCGTTTTTTCTCGCCTTCTACGTTCTCGCGCGGATTGTTTGAGTTACAGTTGGCGCTGCTGTTTCAGCAAGTCGTGGTTCGTCTGGGGCAAGTTGTCTTGCAACCAGCCTTGGCTCATCTTCGAGTCTTAATAGTGCAAGTACACCTGCCTTTCTGATACTACTTGGTATTCTTATTCCACGCTCACACGAATTTCTTATGCTCATTCAGAGTCACCATGGCTGTATATAATGGCAAACATCACCCAATTGCTTATTTGCCAATAAAGTATTCTTTTTTTTTTTTTTATAAACATCAATTATTTTAATCCTTGGAAATCGTTAGCTTCGTTTCGGTTAATGACGTTCTAGAACATAATAGGCAACAGGTCCGCATAGTTGCCAAACTGATTACGCGATTTGATTACACTAGCCGAGCTATACAACCAACACATAACACGAGCAATTGTGATTGAGAGTATTCGTAGTAACATGAACTGTTATAAAGTTAACGTTTTCAAAGCGATACACCTTTGGATCGATTGCGTCCCAGAGACATTGAAGTTTCTATATATACATAAGAATTGGGGAATTTTTTAATTACTAATTACTTCTCTCTATAAATGGTATTCAGGCATCATACTAATGTACGTTTGGTACCAGCTATATAAAGCTGAATACTTACTTACAGATCACGGACTGTATGTAGGAAGGGTTTAGGATATTGGTAGGTATACATGTTTAGTAATTTAATATAGCATTATTTAGTTGTGTTAGGTGTTTGGGTCGTGTCTTGTTGCAAGAGGACGCGTACGACGAATGCTGTAAAAGGATAATATCTTACGTATACATTTGGGCCATTATGTCCTCTCTTAATAGAGGTTTTACATAGACTCTTCTTTGACATTTATCTCTAAAGGGATAGAGTCCATCCACAAAATATGTCCTAACGAATTTCGAGAGGAAGCAGTGAAATAACGGGAGCCCTATGGGTACATGGTATAAAAAAAAACATACAAATGTTAATAGATTATATCGATAGTGTGTACTAATAGAACCCCTACTTAGAGGCTTTGATTTGAACATCTCTTGCATATTATCTAAAGGTACACGTTCGAATGGTTGCAAAACTTTATTTTTTAAAAAAAACGTCCAGCCGATTTCGAGATTTCAGCTGCTAGATGAAGGAGGTCGCAGACGATACATACCTTAAGAATATTATATCTTGCGTATACATTTGGGCCATTACGTCCCCTCTTTATAGAGCTTAACATGGAATCTTCTTTGATCTTTTATCTCTAGGGACTTGAGACCCACCCACGAAAGAAGTTCCTGACGAATTTCGTTGATGGCCAACTTAGAAAAAAGGGCGTCCCATGGGTACCGGATATAAAAAAAAAAAAACGCATATGTTAATGGATTGTATAAATAGTTTGCACTACTTGAACCTCTACTTAGAGGGGATTTTAAATTTTACGCCTGTTGGACTGTATCTAATTAGGCACCCGTTCTCACAGTAGGAAAAATATAAAAAAATCGTCGAGATGATTTCGAGAACATCTCGGCTAGATTAAGGCGGTCGGGTACAACACATGGCGTAAGAAGATTATGTCTTAAAAATACAATTGAGCCATTACGTCCTCTATTTATAGTGTTTTGACATAGACCCTTCTCTGACAATTTATCTCCTGGTGGATCGAGTCTATCCCCGAAAAAAGTCCTGACGAATATAGCCAAGATGAAACAGGGAAACAAGGGGCAACCTATGGAACGGGGTATACGCAAATGTTAACGATTGTTGAAATGGTTTGTACTAAATGAACCCCTACAAAGACAAGTTTTATTTCAACGACTTTCGCTCAGTATCTAACTAAGTACACGTTCTAACAGTAAGAAAAGTTTCAAAAGATTTCGATGAGCTAATCTCGAGAAGCTCGAGGCTAGATGAAGGTGGTCGCTGACAACACACGCCGTAAGAAAATTATATCTGACGTACATATTTGGGCTATTATGTCCCATCTTTATAGTGTTTGACATAGACCCTTCTTCATCATCTTATTTCTCGGGTGATAGAGTCCATCCACGAAAGAAGTCCTGACGAATTTCATCGAAAAGAAACAGCGAAATAAGGCCCGTCATATGGGCACCGGGTACGGGAAACACGCCAACGTTTATCAATTGTATCGACAGTGTGTACTTATTAAACCCATACTTAAAGGATTTTGATTTCAACGTCACTTGCACAGTATCTAACTAGGTACACGATCTAAGAGTAGAAAAAGTTTGAAAAATTTCGTGTAGCCGATCTAAAAAAATTCGCGGCTAAATGAAGGAGGTCGCATGTCGCAAGACGAATATATCTTATTTTTTATTTGGGTCATAACGTCCTTTCTTTATAGTGTTTTGACACGGAACCTTGTTTGATATTTTATCTCGATGAGATTGAGTCCACCCAGAAAGAAGACCTGACGACTTTTGTCGAATAGCAAACCCAGATATAAGGGGCTGCCAAAGTGTACCGAATATGAGAAACACCCAAATGTGAGTATATTCTATCAACAGTTTGTACTGATTGAACCTCTACTTAGAGTATTTTGATTTCAACTCCTGTTGGACGGTATCTTGATAGGCACCAGTTCTTACAGTAGGAAAATTAAAACAAAATACATCGAGCCGATTTCAAGAAACTAGCGGTTAGATAAAGGCGGTTGGGTACAACACATGCCGTATAAAGATCTTATCTTACGTATATATTTATAGAACTTGACATAAACCCTTCTTTGACATTTTATCTCTTGGGGGAATGAGTCCATCCACGAAAGAAATCATGACGAATATCGTCTAGAGGAAACAGGGAAATAAGGGGAACCTGATAGGTAGGCCTACCGGGATTGTAAAACACGCAAATGTTAATAGATTGTATCTATAATTTGTACTAATTGACCCCTTACTTAGAGGATTTCAATATCAACTCCTGTTATACAATATCCAAATAGGGCCCTGTTCTAACATCAGGAAAAGTCTGATGAACATTAGTTGAGCCGATTTCGAGAAATCTGCGGAAAGAAAACAGAGGTCGAGTACAACACATGCCGTAAAAAGATAGCATCTTACGTACAAAGTTTGGCCATTACGTTCCTTCTTCAGAGTTTTAACGTAAACCCTTTTTTAATATCTTATCTCTATGGTGCATCCAAGAAGGAAATCTTGAGGAACTTCCTCGAGAGGAGTCAGCGAAATAAGGGGCGCTCTATGGGCGCCGGGTATGAAAAACACGCACATGTTAATAGATTGTATCAATAGCTTGTAGTAATTGAACCTCTACTTAGAGGATTTTAATTTAAACGCCTCTTGGACATTTCCTACCTAGGGACTCGTTCTAACAGTAGGAAAATCAGAAGAACATTCGTCTAGCAGAATTCGAGAAATTGGCTGCTAGATAAAGGAGGTCGAGTACAACACATGCCATAAGATTATATCTTACGTTTACATTTGAGCCATTACGTCACTTTTCATTGCGTTTTTACATGGACTCTTCTTTGATGTTTTATTTCTAGGGGATAGAGAACACCCTGTAGAAAGTTCTGGTGTATTTCGTCAACAGGAAATAACGACATAAGGGGCGCCCGATGGATATCAGGTATGAAAGACACGCAAATGTTAACAGATTGTATCAATAGATTGTAATAATTGAA
>JAECUM010042058.1:0-36061 GCA_016617855.1 Megalonaias nervosa
CTCTGCTGGCGTTTCTGCTTTGCCTCGTTGATCCGGTGCTCTTCAAATGCAGTGCGCCTGAGTTGATCTGGTGACGCCAGGCAGCGCAGTCTTCGGCAAGCTGCTCCCAGCTGTCTGGGTCAATGCCACAAGACTTCATGGAGGCTTTGAGCGTGTCCTTGAACCGTTTCTTTTGGCCTCTTCAGGAACGCTTGCCTTCAGCGAGTTCCCCATAGAACAGTCTCTTTGGGAGGCGCTCATCAGGCATACGGCAGACATGACCAGCCCAGCGGAGTTGTGACCTTCTGAGCATGGCATAGACATTTGTCATCTCTGCTCTCTGGAGGACTTCTGTATCAGGAGTCTTGTCCTGCCATTTGATGTGGAGCAGTTTTCTGAGGCAGCGCATGTGGAAGGAGTTCAGCTGTTTTGCATGGCAACTGTACACCGTCCATGTCTCACAGGCGTACAAGAGGGAGGGCAGTACTACTGCGCGGTACACCTTGAGCTTGGTTGGCAGGCTGATTCCTCTTCTGTTCCACACAGTATTGTGAAGTCTGCTGAAGGCTGCGCTTGCATGAGCAATCCTGAGAGTGACCTCTTCATCAATGGAGCCTGTGCGCAACAAGGTGCTGCCAAGGTAGATTAACTTGTCAGCAAAAGCGAGCTTCTGGCCATCGACGGTAATGCTGGGTTCGGTGTAGGGGACTGAGGGTGCAGGCTGGTACATGATTTCGGTCTTCTTTGTACTTATTGTGAGTCCGAAGTCTGTGCAGGCTTTGGAGAACCGATCCATACTTTCTTGCATGTCAGACTGAGTACCAGCATTCAAAGTGCAGTCGTCAGCAAAGACGAAGTCGCAGATGGTGTCTTCCTGGACTCTGGTCTTAGCCTGCAGTCTTCTCAGGCTGAAGATGTTACCATCAGTCCTGAACCGGATGTCGATGCCAATGTCACCCTCACGGAAAGCATCGATCAGCATCGCTGTGAACATTATGCTGAACAGGGTCGGGGCAAGAACGCAGCCCTGCTTGACACCGTTTGTCACTGGAAAGGGCAGGGATAACTCTCCATCATCCTGTACTCTGGCAAGCATGCCATCGTGGAACAGTCTGACCATGGTGATGAACTTCTCAAGGCATCCGAACTTTGCCATGATCCTACTTCTGTGAAACTTGGCGAATCCGAGAAGGAAGCGTTGTTTGGGACCTGGGGCAGGCGAGCGATGGCTTCAGCGTTGATGGAGGAAGGACGGTTGAGGACACTGTCGAAGTGTTCTGCCCAGCGCTTGAGAATCTCTTCCTTATCAGTGATCAGCGCGTTCCCATCTGCACTGAGGAGGGGAGAAGATCCTGATTTAGTGGGACCGTAGATTGTCTTGAGTGCCTCGTAGAACCTCTTCATGTCATTGCGGTCTGCATACGACTGGATCTCGTCCGCCTTCTTGCTCAGCCATGTGTCCTGCATCTGTCGGAGCTCTCTCTGCACTGTTCTTCTGATATTGGCGAATGCAGCTTTCTTAGACGTGGAGTGCGGGTCATTTTGCAGCGCTCTGTGTGTGCGGTGTTTTTCGTCGAGCAGTTCTTGAATGCGATCACCGTTATCATCGAACCAGTCTTGGTGCTTGGATGTGGTAGGGCCTACCACATTGGCGGCGGTGGAGTAGACAACATCCCGATGGGACGCCCAATCAGACTCTACATCATGCGAGCCTAGAGTGATGGCTTCCAGCTTGTTGTTTAGTTCGTCTGCAAAGGACTGCTTCACTGAATCGTTTTTCAGCTTGGAGACGTTCAGTCGCTTCAGCGTCTTGCTTCCTTGAGGACGTCGAGGAGGCTGTATCCTGATGTTAAGTTTGGAGATGATCAGCCTGTGGTCAGTGGTCAACTTGTATAAGTGGAAGATGGATGCATCCTTGTACTTCCTGGGTATAGTTCCCTGAATCCTCAATGAATGAAAGAGGTCAGTAAGTTTCTGTGCCATATGCAAGCCTTCAGCTTTGTAAATTTCTGCTGGTATAGCATCTGCTCCTTGTGTTTGCCATTTCAGTCAGTGTTGGAGGTTCAGCAAATGATGTGTTGATTTCCACTTAGGGCAGTTGATCAACTGCCTCTTTGTTGATTGATGACTGTAGACTGAGGATGCTGTTGAAGTGTTCTTCCCATCTTTGAAATATCTTTTCTTTGATGGTGAGTGTTGCCAGCACTCAGTATTGGAGATGCTGATGACTGTGGCCCATAGTTTGTAGACTTTCAATTCAGCAATAACAAAGACAGTAGGCTTATTCTAGGCTTTAAGATCCTCTCTCGCTCTCTCTCTCTCTCTTGTGCTTAAGGAAAACTATTTTTAGACAATCCCAATGCTGATGATTTTTAAAAAATCACAAGCATTGACTTAAAATCCACAAGCCCAACTACAATTTCCATGTACCCAAACTTGCTCTTTTACTATTATTTGTCAAACAAAATGCAATTGTTGTACTGCAAATATGAAGGAAAAAAACTGTATTGCAAATATGACAAAAAATAAACAAAATTATTTTAAACTGAATTGTGTTTATTCAGATCTCAAAATATTTCAGTTAAATCAATGTTTTCCTCCAGGCCCTGATGTCAACTATTTTCCAGTGCTCTATCAATGTCATCCTTAGTTACTGGATCAGCAGTGTTTATGTTCATTAGCTTTATACAGTTTCTCTTTACACTAGTAATGTTGTTAATAGATGCAACTTGATAAGTTTAACCAGTTTTGCAATACACTAGTTATAAACTTCACTTGCCAGATGCATTGCTAACTTCAGCCAAAATCAGGACAAAAGACCTTGCCTTGAAATATATACAAATCAAACGTACCAGTATTTTAAACTCTATCATCTTCTTGGATTCACTATCAATACTTCATTCACTACACAATAAGTTGGAAAACCCATTACTGACCAATATTCTCATCAAACATACTGAACTGTGTGCACAATATACAGTAGTATGCTGTTCAGTTACCCAGCCATATCAGTATTAAAGGCAATGAAAGAGCAGACTGCACTGCTTTAATAGACCTATTTCTACAAACATGAATACCACACACAGATTTTAAATCTGGTATCAAAATATATCCTTATTTATTAAGTGGCAGGCATCATGGAATGATGTTTTTAATAACAAGCTCCATTTGATCAAACCTACATTAGGTGAGTGGCCTCCTTTCTACAGAATCATCCATAAGGATGAGGTAGTTATTGTCAGAATTTTAGAATTGGTCATACTTATGTAACCCACTCCTACATATTAAAGGTGAAGACTCACCTTAGTGTGTTTCCTGCAGTGAACCCTTCACTATGAAACACTTTATAATTGTTTTAATCTTCAACGTACACATGATTGTTACTACAATTTTCAGCACATGAGGAATATTTTGGTAGAGTATGTCTATTGTATTTAAAATTTCTTGAAAGAAGTTTATATTTATTCTAAAATACAGCTTGTGTGCAACACATCTCCTGTGAGCATTTTCAACCAACATGTGTAATTTCAATGACCCTAAAACATCTTTTATTGCCTAATTACCCTTTGTACAGTAACACACTATTTACATTCCTCGTTCATTGGGAACCTTTGCATCATGTCCTCATCATTTCGTCATTACGCTTTTTGCATTTTTATCACTCTTTGGTAATAAACTTCTTATAATACACAAAATCTTTATCATACATGTATAACCTTATTGTGGTGCTATATAGTCTTACAGTGCATAAAATCAACAACAATCAACTCATCTTTAACCTGAAACATCTTGGACAATGCAAAAGCAAAAAAAAAATTTTAAAAATTACTTAGATGTTTCTAAAACCTTTTTTGGTTGGTCTTGACTTTTTAGCTCATCTCAGCCAAACTACTGCCAATTTTTAATCAAAGATTAAAATGCCACCATGGACTTAAAATACCTTTCAACAATATTCCATATTTAGCCTCTCCAGACTACAACAGAAGTCAATTAACAGCTTGTCGTGAATACATGCTAGCATTAATCCCATTACACAGCCATGCATCATTGAACCAATTGCAATGACTACCGGAACAGTTTGGGTAACCATTGAATAGACTGGCTCTAGCTAGTTTCTGTAATGCATTGACAAAACACATAAAAAGTACCTTTCTGTTTCTTTTTCTCAATCTTTTATATATAAATCTGTTTTCAAAACTGGTAGATTAATTATAAAATGGTATGTGCAATAGATGACCTTAAAAACAGTATTTTGTTCTATCACTAGTAGAATCACATGTATGTTAAGCCAAGTGAGCACTAATTATATGTAACCCAGGCAATCTGCTCCCCATTTATAGGTCACATGCTTCAATTTGTAAACAAAGTTGACAGCTTTCAATATTACTATGATAAATATATGCTCTTAATAGATGGGGATAGCTACTAATAATTCACTGGTCTTTCAACAATATAAAAAATAAATCTCTGCTTTTCATCAATGCAATCAAACTTTTCTCAGGCAAATTAGATTCTTTTTCTTTTCCAAAAAGCCCAATGGGCACCTCACTTAGAATACAAGAGGGGACCAATCTGAAATTAGTGTGGCCCAAGCATTGGCCTACGTAATTGTTTGAGTACAGCTCTCTCTCTTGTACTAAGAAGACAGAAAATATATATTTTAAGTGGTTACTTATATTCTGAAATACTGCATTACATGCTCATATTTTTCTCCATTAACTTAAAATTGTCAGAATTGTGCAGTATTTCTTCATACTACACTGCTTCATTCTGCACGTGTAAAAAATTAGCATTGTATGTTTGGAACTACTTTTTATTGTAAACAAACAATGTACAGTCATGTAGCAAATAAAGGGGCCTTCAATTTATTAGATTTACCTGTTGATGAGTTCACTGAGTCACAAAAGAAACTTTCCATTGAGCAAATAACTGAACATGATAGCTGCAGTGTGCAGCAATGGCTTTATGACAACATGAGAACATGCAGTATAGAAAATATCAATGATCATTTAAACACTTATTAAGGAGAAATGTTCACCATGATTTGCAAACAGAATGGCTCAGACTATGAACTGTGATATCTAAAATCTACCAAAAATAGCACAGAAAGGCATATTAAAGCCAAAGGCCATCACATCTCTCTCTCAGAGTATTCCCATTTTACAAGTCATTGTATTCACTAAATTACAACACAAAATGCAACTGAAAGGTGAAATTTGGAAGAAAACTAAGAATCTCAATGCTAATAAGCCAAACAACAAAGAAGTCTTATTTTCTGCTCGTGAAATGGACTCTCTGTCTCTAGCTGCTTTGCAATTGTCCCATTCTTTTTCTTTTATGTAGAAACTGTTTGGATTTATAGTACTATTCAAAGAGGTCATGTAGCTGGGTCCCTCCAACAACAAGCATGCAAGTGATTGGACAAAGAAATATGCAATCGAACTTATAGCTGGCAGAAAAGCAAAATGAGTATATAATAAAAAAGCTTACTACATTTGTATGGGAAAATATGAACTCATTTCTTCTGAGCAACACCACACTCTTAACTTTGTGCAGTATAGCTCAGAAAAAACTCGATCATATTTTCCCATACAAATACAGTAAACTAAAATACGTCTTGGTTATAAATATAAATGGAATAAACCAACAAAAGAAACATTACACAAAACAACATACTAAACATTCATTGTGCTTTTACTGAATCTTCCAAGATAAAACTCGTGTACTCAAGACAGTATTATATCAACTTAGTATTCATATGTTGATAAATATATGAAGTTTCAATGAGAGTATCACTCAGAAAAACCAGTCTGAGCTGGAATACTACTGAAAAAGCGGATCATATGGGGTAGATGAAAAGGTGCGGGTGTATAAAACTGTAACAGTATATAACTCTTGCAAACATGGTAAGTGTATACTTAGAGCATAGGAAACAAAAATTATATTAAAAAAATTAAAGATACTATTTATTTACTTCAATATAATGTTAATAAATTTTCTGAATAGCAAAAATACAAATATATCACATGTCAGATAAAATTCCTTGCTATACTATGGAGTTTACTCTAAGAATCCTCAAACGTAAAGTTTGACTTGATCCTTAGAAATGTTGACAGTCAATACGGGCCAAAATAATCGATAGTCAGCTACCTGTCAATACTCCAACATCTTGATGAAACTGTCATAGCCTTAAATACTGAGTTCATGTTTGTGATATATTCTTCAACGTGTCAGTAAAACATATGATGCATCCAAGATTCTGTCCTTGGGTATCAAATAATTTAATTATTAAATTATAATGGACTTTGTTAACATGTTGGTCCAAACAAATTAGTAAAGTTAGTAAACATTTTATATTTTTTTTCTTCTCATTAATCCTTTTTTGGTCCTGGGTGTTCCTTTTTAAACTTTTCTGAAAATTCCTTTATTTTATTCCATAATTCTGTAGGGTCATCAGCTTTAGGTAGCTGAAAAAAAGATTGCATATATTTTTGAGTAACTGAGGTACAGTTAAAAATAAGCACATAACAAATTCTTGTCTTAACAAGCCCTTTGACATGTGTGCAAAATTGATCAGATTCTGCAAACATAAATGATTAAATGCAAAAGAAAAAATACAAGTAATAAGATTTGAGTCATTTTTCAGCTTGAACTAAAACAATTCTCATACATTTGCTGCACATTTATACAAGCCAAGAATTTGTTCTGCAAATTCAGGAGGTAAGACAATATAAATATTGTCAATAATTCACATAAGAAATTGTATGATGTAAATATGATGAATTTGCCAAATTTGCTAACAATTAACATTGTTAATGTATCAAGTGTTACAGTACTAACATTTAGTAATTTCAATCACAAGCAGTAGTGAAAATATACATTAATTATAACAGGTATTTTCGCCTTAAGACCTCCTGACAGACAGATGTTAATTATTACTAGGAATGTGTGCTGTAAGGCCTCTTGACAGAAAGACGATAATTATTACTAAGAATGGAATGTTTGCCATAAGATCTCCTGACAGAAAGACAATAATTATTATTAGGAATGGAATGTTCGCCATAAGACCTCCTGACAGAAAGACAATAATTATTATTAGGAATGGAATGTTTGCCGTAAGACCTCCTACAGAAGGACAACAATTATTACAGGAAATGTTAACACCTCCTAACAGAAAGAAAATAATTATTACAGGAAATGTCAACACCTCCTAACAGAAAGAAAATAATTATTACAGGAAATGTCAACACCTCCTAACAGAAAGACAACAATTATTACAGGAAATGTCAACACCTCCTAATAGAAAGACAATAATTATTACAAGAAATATTTGCTGTAAGACCTCCTAACAGAAAGATGATAATTATTACTAGGAATGGGATGTTTGTAGTAAGACCTCCTGACAGAAAAACAATAATCATTATACAAAATGTCTGCCATAAGACCTCCTGATAGAGAGACAATTATTAAAAGAAATGTTTGCTGTAATACCTCCTAACAGAAAGACAATAATTATTACTAGGAATGGAATGCTTGTAGTAAGACCTCCTGAGAGAAAAACAATAATTATTACTAGGAATGGGATGTCTGTAGTAAGACCTCCTGACACAAGACAGTTATTACAGAAAATGTTTGCTGTATGACCTGACAGAAAGACAATTAATTTAGGTTTACATATGATACATAGTCAATAATTCTGTCATCATGAATTCAATCCTGAGTGTTAATTAGAATTTCATCACCCCTGTATTTCACAAATTACCTAACTTTAAACATTATCTGATTCATAGTGGACTCTATTAAGGCTGTAAAGTTTACAACAATTTATTCATATGCACACTGTATAAAATAATCAAAACAATGCCATTTAATCGAACCAACTTTTAAGCTCATCCTTTCCTTTGTTCTGTATGTTGAAAGCTGACATATGTTTATATTAAATCTTTTGACAACATGCGTGTCATGGCATGCTCAATTTGCAATTGTTTCATTTGCTGTGTGTCTTACTGCGACAGGATTCAGTTTGTCAGATATGTCTCAGTTGAATATATCTGACAGTTTATGTAGAATGTCCTTAGAATTATTGTGATATTGTTTCGTACTGCTAAATATATGTACATGATGTAAAAATCAATAATGCAACCAGACATACTGTCTGGACACATGCACTGACAAACACTAAATGTATCACATTCATGTTCAGTTACACAGTTACTGATTTTGTAAACATTTACAGTCTGTCAACTAAACTAAGCAATTTACATGTATAAGCATTAAACATTACAGCCATACTCTTTACTTCCCCCAACCACTCTCTAAAATGTGACCCAGAGTAACCAAGGGTTTATAACTCCAAATCCCATTACAATGGCATGTATACATTTTTGTCAAAAAATATTTGCAACTGGCACTGAAACTGAAATCTTAACACATTTAAATGTGATCCACCATAAATTATGTTTAATGCATAATAACTAAACTAAGGTGAGAGAGAAACTCACTTTTTGGGGAAAAAAAGGTAGTCCTTTACTGTCTATTGCACCCTCTGCATGTCACACACTCCTTAAAATTGGTTCATACTTTAATGTTCATTTCCAGTGCAAAGAACAACAGGAAAAATTTACAAAAGATTTTTTTTTTCATCTTATATGATGAGTTAACTACAATGAATGTTAATGATTACTGTATATACTCACTTATAAGTTGAGACAAACTGCAAACAACAAAGATCCTGATAACATAATGTGCCAGCTGGTCAGGGTCTATGTTGTTTGTTCTGCAGATTACTCCTAACAAATTGCACAGACCCAGATCTGCCAGAGCATTATGCAATGGCACATCTGGGTCTGTGTAGTTTGCAGTTGGACGCATAAGCAAGTACTGAAGGTAGCTAATAAATATTACTGCACCTGCGAAGAGTATTCATTATAGAAATAAAATGAACATGGTACTACCTACCTTATAATTTTGATCTAAGTATATACCAGCATAAATACCTATAACAAATGACACCTGCAAAAGTGAAAATTCTGTTGTTTAAAATACTTAAAAGGGCTAAAAAATATAATATAAATAAAATGAGTCATCATGAAACTTTTGTAAAAAATGTAACAGAGAAGCAATAGAAATGAAATAAATCTTTGATAAAGCTGTAATAAAATCTACATAGGAATTTTGTATTTTGTAACTGTTCCGACATGTAATTGTTAATGCAGTTTATTGTGTCAACCATGTTTGAAATTAACATGGTGACTCTATCACACCGCCTGCAGAAGCAAGCAATGACACATACATGTACATTATGTTGTGCAACTCTTCCCATTCTGTTTAAGATAGGGACTGCAAAACTTCAATTGATATCATTTATGACAGCCATGCCATTTGTCACCTATCCTCAAGATAGGAAAGATGTGTTCTAAAAAAAGTGATTCTGAGTTAACTATGATCCTTGGAATTACTGGATTATTACATAGGTATGATCACTTATGTCAGTGGGACTTCTGCGTTACATCAATATCATCTATTATGCCTGTGGGACTTCAGGGTTACATAGGTATGATCAATCATGCTAATGGGACTTCAGGGTTACATAGGTATAATCACTGATGCTAATGAGACTTCAGGGTTACATAGATATGATAAATTCTGTCAGTGACATTCTTTTCTTATTTTTAATGAATTCTTTATTATCCCCGTAATAGGTTGACTGCTGGGTTGGGGAACACCATCCCAAGGTCACCTTACAATCAAAACATTTCTGGTTATCAATTAATCTAGGGACAATAAATAATACACAAAAAAGGAAAAGACACACACGCACACATGCATATTGCATGCAATCTCATTTGACACAAATTAGATAGGCTGACACACGTAACAGTATATAGGTGACACAGACTTCGCAATATTACAGTATTAGTTCCTGTTTTCTGCATTGCACAAGTTACAAGTTCATTGTTGCAGCCCATTTTTGAAGAAATTGGTCCTCTCTTTTGTTTAACTTAGCAGCATACTTTTCAATGTTCTTATGCACTTCAACTATTTGCTTAAAAACATAAATGGAAGGATTCTGAATGTTCAATTGGCCAAGTGTAAATATAATATTTAGCCAAAATAAGACCAGTGACATTCTGGGTCATTACATATGTGAGCATGATCCATTATGCCAATGGTACTTCAGGGTTACATAGGTATGATCAATTATGTCAGTTGGACTTCAGGGTTTCAAAAGTATGATTAATTACGCCAGTGACATTCTGGGTCATGTCAGTATGATCAGTTATGCCAATGGGACTTTAGGGTTATTATATACAAAGATCAATTATGCCAGTGTGAGTTTTTTGGATCATTACATAGGTATGATATTTCATGAACTGTTTTTATTAGAATTATATTCTTGTTCAATGAAAAGTGACATTCATTC
Organism: Megalonaias nervosa; assembly: GCA_016617855.1. Lineage (NCBI taxonomy): Eukaryota > Metazoa > Mollusca > Bivalvia > Unionida > Unionidae > Megalonaias > Megalonaias nervosa. Next base: position 10,403 of record JAECUM010042058.1, read on the forward strand.
TCCAATAATTTCAAATACTTCCTTTTAATGGAATTACATTCACATCATATTAAATAAACATTCTGGACAAAAATATAATTTCTTGGTGTATTCATGAAAATGTGAAGAATGCTAAACTTATTTCACAAAAAGTGAGAGCCAATTTAATATAATTATTACCAGTTTTCCAAACACCATTCTCAGTTTGTCTCTACTTTCTTTGCTAGTCTTTTTAACCTACAAATAAACAAGACATTTCAAAGTAAAATCATTGAAAATACATACAACATGCATAATGCACAGGTAAAGGTAATATGAAAAGTTTATGAGGTACAAACAAATGAGGACAGAGTCAGTGCAGTATAGGGGTTGACAAATATGGCAGCCAACATGATTATGCTGGAAACCAACTTAATCTGGTCACATGACTTTTAAGTTCTGAATCTAGGTGTTTTTGTAGTGCTTATTAGTATTTTGTAATAGGTATGAGTATGTGGGTTAAAATCCATCTTCGCTAGCCAAGGTTCCGATATGTTAACCCTATCTACACCTTGGCGGATCATACAGATATTTCAGAGCTTTGTCCTAGAGACATCTATTGGATGTCATGAGTTGTCTTAGTATGTAACGCCAACTAACCAACAGTGTGTAACAGAGGTGCATTGTATGTTGGCTGAAAATGGTGGAGGCAATTGACTTCAAAAGGAAACTTTGTAAGTTTAACATGGAAAGTATGACTATATACCAGAGAGAAGCCATTACATGTGTATTTGAGGGAAGGATGTATTTGTACAAACACAGACCGACAGTGGAAAATTGCTTATTTATGAATCGATTCCAGTCGTATGCTCCACTTTTCTCGATCTTGCAGGAAGTGTTCAAATCTGAACAACCTGATTTTGATTGGATGCAATTCACAGACCCAAAGCACCAAAATATCTGAATGATCTGCCAAAGTATAGATAGGGTTAACACATTGGAACTTTAACACATCTGAACCATGGCTAGCAAAAATGGTTAAAATTCAAAAGACAAAGTCATCATCATCATCATCATTACCAGAATTTACCTGAATCCTATGCTGGGATTAAGCAAAGTTTCTCTTAAGGCCTGTCACAGCATGCTTATCTCCGATATATTACCATGGTTGCACGTAGCAAGCTGCAATGAATTTGCAGGGATGACTTGACTAGTCAGTAATTTTTAAGTGGACTTGTACAAAGAGTTTTTGATAATGCTTTACTGTCTGATAGACTCTGACATTTTGTTGTAAATGGATAATTTCAAAATACCATATATACTTGCTTAAAAGCTGTCAAACTGCAAACAACAAAGATCCTGATCTGCCATAGCATAATGCATCTGCAGACCAGGGTATATGTTGTTTGCTCAACTGATTACTCCTAACAAACTGCATAGATCCAGATCTTCTGGCACATTCAGCGACGGCATATCTGTGTCTGTGCAGTTTGTACTTTTATTCATCTTTTAAGTTTGTATACATGTTAATATCAAGTCTAAATGATCTTTCAAACAGCTTCTTATTATGACCTTTGCTTGCATTTTTGGTGCTACCAGCAAAAAGTTTTCCTTGATCACTATATTTGTTCCCCTGATAATTTTACAAGTTTGTATTACATCTGCTTTAAGCCTTCTGTAATCTAAAGATGAGAGACTGTTTTTTTTTAAGGAAATGAAATATATCTGTAGCTCATTTTAAAATCTTTTCAATACCAATAGCATTCTTATATATATATATATATATATATATATATATATATATATATATATATATATATATATATATATATATATATGGGAAGCACATGTAGGTCTAGGATTAGGATGAATAAATGTACTTTTATGCTCTTCTTTTATAGCATTCTTCTTTTTAGAAAATTCTCAAAATGTATAACAGTGGGAATAAAAGGGATGATAATAAAAAAGACATACACAACTTTTTATTTCTTTATTTCTATTTTATTTCTTTGTGTACCAGAAAAGCATGATCCATATACAGGGGAGTGTAAGATGTAATTAGGTAGGAAAAATGCATAATGATTATGCCAAAATCATAATGGTTGGCATGTATGTAGTGTATTCGAGATATGGCCTTATGAGTGACTTGTAAAGGATTAAAACTTCGACGGACCTTTTGTTAATAAAAGTTTTTGAAAAAAACACAAGATTTCTATTTGGTTTTGCAACACAACTGTGGATATGTCTAAAAATTTTTACATTCATATAATTTTAATAAACTGTCCTCATCTCTCTGAGTAGTAATTTTTATTCTTTGGTGGTTATTTTAGGTCATATAATAGCCCAAAGCAATTTCAACTCTTTGGTTGTTATATCTGGTCACAGATTAGTAATTCTACCCTGGTTATTATGTTAGGTCATATAATAGCAAAGTAATTTCTACCTTGGTTGTTATGTTTGGTCATATAATAGCCAGTGATGTTTTGTTTCTTACCAAGAGGAAGAATCTTAGATTTATCAACATTTTAGGAAAGATGCAAAATGTTGGTCCAGACCTACAGTTTAATCCATATTCGCTAGTAGGTTCCATTTTTCACAATAGTCTTTTCGAGAATTCATGCAGGACTGAGACCAGCAGCTCTTTCACTTTCAGATATAGATCAACTGCATACAATGGGCAATTTAATGAAGAAGAGTTTAGTCGAATTGGTCATTTATAATTTTGTAAGAAAATATGTCTTCCAAGTCAGTTAAAGCATCAACATTATTGTCTGTGTCAGTACTACTGAGTAAGCCTGATATAAGTAAATGGGAATGCTGCTCTTGAAATACTGCAATGAAATGATCCTTATATGTGTTGTTTTTATCCCTACAAAGATTCCATTTTGATCAATTCATTCTTCTGATCATAAAAACTCAAGTTACATTTTAAGCCAGTCTTTATAATGGAATGAACTGCGAGTCATCATTGGTGTGTCCTTGGGCAAGGCACTTACTCCAACTGCCTTGGAACTAAATAACCTACTTGTGTTGCTGTGATATAAAGCACCAAAAGCCAAACAAAATCAAGGGAACCATATGGCATGTCTCTTAGACTTCTGCCATTAAATATTTTAATATTGCTTTCAATACATAGTTTAAAAATGTTTTCCCTTTTGCATTTAAGATTTTATCCCTACAGGACCTTGAAATGTTACAGTCATCTGGTAACAGTGTATCCATGTTCTGAGGTAACTGTGGAACAGAAAGTCAGAAAAGATTACTGAAATTCCTAAAAAGAGCAGCTAGAGTTATTCTTGATGCTGATTTAGATACACCATCAACAAATCTTCATAAAACCCTAAAGTGGCTTCCATTTCAACAGAAAACTCAATTTCAAATGGGTTTACAAGTCTATAAATCCTTACACAGATCGGCTCCTGATTATCTTAAATGTAATTTAAAATTTGTTGAAAATGTACATATGTATGAACTAAGATCCATCTCAAACAACACGTTACCTAAACCATATTCAGAATTTTATAAAAAAGAGTTTTGCTTTTCCTTGGAGCCAAACTATGGAATTCCATACCACCTTATATAAAGTCAGCTGACTCATGCCAAGCTTTCAGAAAGCTTCTTAGTCAACATCTACAGAAACAATCATTTGTATGATTTCGTTTGATTCAGTACTACTACTCTTTAAAATATTGTTATACTCACCTATAATGTTTTACAAGGGTTTGCTCTTTGTATGAATCCTGTATGTACTCGTCCTTAAAACCCTGTGCATATTTTATTGTAGCAGTGGATCAATTGTCTAGGTTTTAATAGCATTTGTTGTCTAAAGACACCTCATCTTGTAAAAATTGTGCATTATATAGATATATTTGTACAACTGTCATTGTAGAAGGCCCATGGAAGCTTGGTCAGTTTACCAAATGAGCTTCTTCTTTAAATAAAGACATTATTGTTATTATTATTAATCCATGCAGGCTAACATTATCTAGATTGATATAATCCTTTGCATTAGAAGTTCTTGCATTATCATTAGAAAAATATTACCATGTTTTGAGTATTTTAAAGCACATTTCAGGTCTAGAAATATTTTTATAACTTTCTGATGATTCAAAGCAAGATAAAGGTTCGAAATAAATAAGAAAGATATACATATCTCTTTCTTGACAAAAAACTCTGCTTTAATATGTGTAAGTTGCTCTTTGAATATACGTGTCAATCCCTTTATGAAATTCTTGTTTATCAAATGGATAGTAAACCTCCAGATCACCTTCCTTACTTTTTCACTCATTTTACACATATATTTACAGTGTTACGACTCAATGTTCAGAAACTATGTAAGAGAAAAAAAGCAAACCCAACAAGTTTTGTAAAACTTAACAAACAATTTAATTATCAAAGTTATAAATGAAAATATGAGAGGAACTTAAAGTATTATGAAGTGAATCCAATCTAGTCCTTAAAAAGGTCTATAAAAGTCCTAATGAACAAAATGTTCCTTATAAATTTAAAAACCCGAAATGTACAGGTCCTCCAAGAACTGACGTTTTCAAGATGGCATTGTCCAGAATTCCTTTGAATAATTTATAACAGTTCCAGAATAAATAGAGTCCAAACAATTAGCACTTTCTATTTCTACAATGTTTTTCATCTCAAATAATATCTAAGTACAATATAATTGGAATTAAACTGATTGCTTAATTCTCTCCTTATATGCAATGTATATTGCAAGTGTATTTCACAATAGAGCCCATGTGACAGAATACACTCCTGATTTTGCATCAAATTTGGCCTATTCATGTGACCTAGCCCAACAAATGGGAAGTTACAGAATTAGTTAAAACCCCATCAGCCACTGAGAGATTAAGCCAAAAGCACCATTTAAGTCTTAGTATTAAGATTATTATTAATAACTGTCAACACAGACATAAACATCTATTTATAGATCCTATGCGATTTTATTATCTTAACAGATTCTGGTCATGTAGGCAAAATGAAATAGATATTCTGTACACATTACAGCCATGAATAGAAATGATAAAAATTAGATAAAATCCATTACCAGGAGTTACAAAAAACATAGATATACATAACAACTGTAGTATTTAAAACCTTGTATTGCAGTGTAACAATCATCTGGTAGCTGGTTTCAACTATTCCAAAAAATATTAAACTTACTAACACGAATTGATCTATTTATTGTGTTAACTGAATATCTAACAACATACTGCACTTTACAAATCAATATGAATCCCACAGCAGAAACGGACAGGTGTCATTCCACGCATTAAATAAATTAGGGTTATTATTGTCAAAACAGTCCTCGAGTACTAGCCTGGTGTACTTGATCCAAACACTGATTTCAATACAGATGATAAGAAAAGCAGAGTATTGGGCTACTATTAGTCAATCAAAACCATTTGCATTGGCAAACTCAACAATTTATCCATAATTATACAGACAAAAGTGTTTTAATACTTAAATTGTTGGTGAAAAACATTCAATGCACTGTATGGTGACAAACGGAAATTATGTATTTATGTATGTAGAGCATTTGATGGCACCTCAACACAGTAGTAGCTATATGATGCCGACTGCATGCAAAGTTCCAAAAATGACGTGGAAGCTTTTGCAAGATGTGCAGCTGCCAATTAAAAATCAGAAATTGTATGATAAGAAGAGATAGTATCATTGTAAATACAATCGAGAGAAGAAAATAAGAAAGTACCAGAAATACTGGTATAATGCATATGAATGGCTGATGTATAATGACCCAGGAAAAGATATGATCCTATGCCCTTTCTGCACTGAGTATTCATGGAAGCATGGTACTTCATTATAACTCAATGAATATGTAAAAACATTACACAATCATCCCTGAAACCACATTAATAATGGTGCTCCTTAACTCATTACATATCAAGATTATAACCCAAGAGACACCTTCAAGTTTTGGCAGTATGCTGGAAAAAGAACCCAAAGGCTACATGATATGGACCTAGATCTGATACTGAATCTTCAACTTCTGATGAATATTGTTTGTGAAATACACTTGTTATTGTTTTGAGCATGTTAGTGAATAATAAATGTAAAATTAGAAACTGAATTGGGTTTTGTTTGAGATTTGCTGGATCAGAGAAATTTACACAGGATCAGTACCAATTTTATTATGTTGGTGAGTGAAAAAAATCCTAATTTTGTGTCCTGCTGGTTATATAACTTGACAAGTGAATAAACATCTTAGCTACATATATATGTATTACTTATCTTAGCTACATATATATATATATATATATATATATATATATATATATATATATATATATATATATATATATATATGTATGTTTTACTTAAATAGTCTGATTGACACACCAATTACATTCCCAACAGCTGAATTTGAACACAGAATAAAGACATAACTTATTAAGATCCCCAGATTTGTTTCTTTTTATACACTATTTACTGATTACATTTCCACTTTGGGGGCCCCGTGTGGCCTAATGGTCTAAAGCACTCACTGTTATGGATCACTGCCCTTTCACCTCAGTCTGTGTGGGTTTGAGTCTCTGGCTCAGCCAATGTGGGTACATGAGAAAGTTTGCCAGTAGCTTCTGGTGGATTCTTTCTGCGGTTTTCCTGGGTTCTTCCGCAACCAGTTATAGAGGCCACCATGTATAGCCTATCTTATGCTGAAATATGGCATTAAACCACACATCATCAATTCCACTTTCAGTAGTCACACATATACTCTATGACTCTCTAAAACTGCTATTTTGTTATCAAAGAAGGATCTATTCTGGAACTGAAAAGTTCTGAAGAATTTCCACCTCTACATATTTTTTGTGTGCATTTGCTTGATTTTGTAGCCATAGATTATGTGCAAGATAATTTTGGAGTTGGAACATATATCAGTGTGAAGATATTTTCTGAACATTTAAAATAGCATAATAGATATACATTGCATTCTAGCATTCAGTTAAATAAATGTATTTGCTCTGTAAAAAAAATGGGAAAGAAATTTAAGTCTATTAAGCCAACATGACCCTCTCTCCCAACTTTATGACTAAACACAGCTACTGCTCCTCCAAAAATGACAACAGTGTCTGTCTTGCTATTTCTGTATTTCTTTATCTTCTGATTCTATTCTTGGAATTCCTAAACTCATTATTAGGAGCTTTACAATAGCTTTTATTTGCTTGGTACCTGCATTGGAATGACTGATTCTGTCTCTTTGCTTCTCATTTTGGGTTGTGGTAACTTGCATGGGGTTTGACACCCAGACTGGGATTCAGATGGTCTTGAGTGACATGACTAATGCCCAAATTCTTCTTTGATTTCAATTAACCATGTTCATTTTGAATATGTGAACACTGCTTTCAACACAAGCTAGTTGCCTGCAATATTTCATCATACATTTGTACAGAAATCACTGCCTACAATTCAAGAATTGTAAAATTTTGTTAAGTAAAAACTGCATTCAGATTGAGACAATTCATATAATTATGATTAACATTCAATACAGATCGGTCCAAACCTATAAGATGCTTGCTTTATTTGATTTGACATCACTAAAAGTGCTTGAATGATACACAACATAATCCATGCCAAAGAGAACTATATATGTTTTGTATTTTCCTTTCAAACACAATTCATTGCGATCTGGAGTGATGATCACGTGCTAATAATGAAGCATGGAAGGCACATGCTTGACTTTCCGTTTTAAAAAATACCAAAAAGTAGTTTGTAAAAATCTGTCCCTGGAAACCATCATTTATGAAACAGATGTAATAAAATAGGATAGCAGATGCTTACTGATACAATATATTAAAGATACCAGTGATGTCTGACATGTTGCACATTTTGCTTACAGTTTAAATACAACAAAACCCCATGATGTACATAAAATACAACATGAATAAAACATGTTGGGACATATATAAACATTTATTGAAAGAGAGTTTACTTCCTCCGTTTCTTTTAGAAATGAATCATTAGTTTATTTATAATGTGTAGCATTTTCAGCACATATACTGTATTACAATGAAGGACAACTTTGCTTTGCCCACACAATACATCCACTTCTTAATTTTTTGGCTTTTATTGTTGAATTTAGTTTGTGTAATATTATAAAACTCAGTTTTGCTTATTTACATTATTATTTTAACACATGCCAACATGCATTTCCTCATTCTTTGCTTGAAACAATTTTTTATATTGATTTTTATCAGCTAAGTTACTACAAATACAAGGTATTATTTTTTTTATTTATTCAAGAACTATGAATAAATTGCAACCGTTCAATATCAGTATCAAGGAACCTGATGAATCTGCTTGATAAATTCTTTTCTATTAACAGGATGGAACCCATATGAATGAGATCATCTGAGAAAAGAAACAAAATATGAATTTTCAATATGCAAAATCTGTAACACAAAAAGAAATGTTTTCAAATAAATTTTGCTTTTCTCCATTAAGGAAAGACGTCTAACTAACACCAATACCATTTCAGAGTTTAGGTTTTCTTTTGCAGTCCCTACACACCACAAAGGGCATTGCCACCAGAATAGGCTGGCCAGCGACTAAACTCTACAATACAGGACGCTTGCACACACACGAAAATGATTATGTCAAGAATATGACAGACCAGCTGAAAACTGGACCATTCGATATAAACCTGGAAGAATGGTTGCCCTACGCATAGGCCACCAGATCAAGGTTTTGCTCACCTGCTCCCACCCCTTCCTGTTATCTTTTTTTAAAAATTCTCCTGCTATTTCATTTCTTACTGAAACTCTGGAGTTTGTGACATGCAAAGCAATGGTGAAATTTTTAACCATACACATAACAGTTAAGTGTGAGTAGTTTCACACTAAATATAGCACAAGTCACACATGTATGCGCATTTACTCATTTTAAATTAAATACAAATTGTTCTTTTAAAATTTAACACTCATTTTCTTTAACCAAAGTCTATTCAATCCTGATTATTGAATGCTCTGCACCTTAACTGCCACCAAGAAACTTCCAGACAAAAATTATCTATCGCTATGGACTTTTACAATTGTGGCCATGTACTAAACTTGGGTCGAGCTAGGAGCACGTGGAGTGGAATCGCCACAATCGAGGGTAGTATGAATTTTTTTAATCAATATGCGTAGCTTTCATTGTGACATTACAGCACGCGACATTCAATCTGGATTGTACTGGATCACACCTTTAGGTTCATTCCGTCCATAAATGTCTACGTACTTTAACACTGATATTGCCCTATGCACCTATTGGGGTGTCTAAACAATGACCTTCTAATCTGAAGGAATATGGATGCATACAAATCAAAATACTTGCCACTTAAAGGTAATTTATGTAGAATCAAATTCTAAAAAATGACACCCATTACTGAAATAGTCGGTGTTGAATGCCTACATGACCTGTGTGAATTGTACTATAATAGCAGTCCTACAATGTAAGACGTATCCCATGTTATTTATGTTTTAGTGCCAGGCGCCTACAACATAACTATCAGTGTCGAGGTCTTACATGTACTGTAGGCCTACTATACTCCAATGCTGTATTATCGTGGGCTCTATAATATCATGGCAAATGGGATTTCCGATTAATTTTGGACACACGCAGTCTAGCGGTTGTTTACAGATGTAAAGCTGTAGTCAGTAAGGACACAAATATCGTACAGCACAATTTCCTCGAAAATGTCAACATTTTTTATAAGTTTACGATGAAAAAGAATGAAGATCACGTTTTTGTAAGGTTCATGCAGTTACGTTGATCATCATATAAAAAACTCCAAACATACTATACCTGCATCGGCTTTGAATACGAAATATATTCAGTGTATCGTCTGATGTTTGATGATTATAGGTCATATGCTGATCGTGACATACAAGTCCTTACAAGGTCAAGGTTGCAATTTCATTTCATGGCAGCAAATATGGACCAAAATTTACAAAATGTTGCTAATAATCATACTTCTCATGCGTAAATAAGAATTTAATAACAGTTAAGCTTTCTTTAAATCACTAATATTTTAATAATAATACTATTAATATTAATAATAATAGTTATATATTTACATTTCTTTGATCACAATGCATTTAAAATTCGTGTCAAGTTCAATAATAGTAGCTTTAAATTTGAAATGTTGTTATTCATGGATTCTGCGTGGATTTACACTTGAATTACATCTGTGTGTTGGATTTTATCATTGGATTCTTTCCTTTATTGTGGAAATAGTAAACCAGTACAAGTGTGGATATAACTTCTCATAGGTAAGTCGTATTTTATTTTTATTATAATACCTGCGTCCTACCACACGTAAGTTGAGCAAATACCGCGATAATATAGAGTTGTTCCCCCATGGTACGTTAATCTGGGTCAGCCACCGTATGCTGTTTTATTTACATTTGAGCGCTTCGTTTGACAATTTTTTTTATAGGAATAGAAAGAGGGAAAGTCATTCAATCTTTACAAATTATAAGTAAGCAACAATAGCAAAACAGTTTTAATATGTACCAGTAAGAACATTAAGTACCGCGAAAATACAGCGTTCCAGTCTATAATAGATGCAGATGCATGTAGATGAACACAATAAATTATCTGTTAAATTTACGATCTTTTAAAATAATCAAGAATCAAACAGAAGCGAAATATGATCAGAATCAATACCAGGTCAAACTATACCAATACCTAAGAGTCGTTGAGTTTATTCGTAAGAGTTTCACTTCCACTCAGTTCATTTCTTTAGTTGGATTGGAGTTAGTTTATAACAATCGGAATGTCCTCGGTCTTTTCCATTGCATACTAGCACAAAGACTGCCCCCCCCCTCCAACCGGATGTACGTAAAGGCTGGAGTTTTTTCGTGCCCTCAAGCCCGAGGTTGGTTTACGTCATAATAACTTCATTTACGTCACAAGAACTGGATAAGTTCTCACCACAAAAACAGCAATGTAAACAATCGTTTAAGTCTATTAAAACCATCTTCTTTTATTGATTGGCGCTTTACAGTTTTGTATTTTGCATGGGTTAGAATTTTAAAGAAAAAGAATTTCCCCGGGTTTCCTCACTAGTTATACTGGCTATTTAAAAAAGACCTTGTATATCTTAGGTATTGTTCAAAGAACCTTTAATTCCCTTTACTTTGGTGTATGATTGATGGGTTTAATATGGGTTATAGAGTATACAACTTGGCCTTACTCCAGATGTGCATCTTTCAAAAAAGTGCTAACTCCACTTGGTCATTTTCACTTCCGGAACGTTTAGAGGTAAATTGTAAAAAAAAGAGCCGATACCTTTTTCACATTTTATATATTTGGTAATTCTTTCACTGCACTTTCAGAAGTTGGTATTGTCTAGTCTGGAAAAAATTCATTTTCCCTATTTTAATAGGTGCTAAGGATGGTGTACTTTAGACAAATTCAGGCCGATTTTTGGAGCACAAGGGAGCAGTCATTTTAGTTAGCAGTGTGCTAAGATCATTTACAATTTCCAAAAGTACAATATCCAAAGAAATATCAGCCACATTACATAAAAGTAGCATAGAGGTATGTCAACATTATCTCCACTGTGCATGTTTTTAATGCTAACAACTTCACCTTACATACGACACTCTCTCAAAAGTACATAATAACTGGTGAGCGCCCCCTAAAGGCTGAAGTTTTTTCGTGCCCTCAAGCCCGAGGTTGTTTTTACGTCATAATACCTTCATTAACGTCACAAGAACTGGATGACTTCTCACAACAAAAACAGCAATGTAAACAATCGTTTAAGGCTATTAAAACCATCTTCTTTTTATTGATTACAAAGCTGCAGGAATAACATAAAAATAAAATTGCAGGTATTTAATTGATTGTTGAAAGGTCGCTGGGTGTTATTAATATCTATATCTGTCATTTTGGCAGGGTTCCACTCTACAGTTTCTATCTACTTCTGAGAGAGGGACCGGTACAAAAAGGCTCGTATTATTGCTTACAATTTACCTACAATTCATACATGTACTAATATTACGACTCTATGGTCTTAAACTACGTAATAGAAAAGAGCGAAAACAACAAGTTTTGTAAACTTCAATACATAATGTATTTCCCTAGAATACAAAGTGAAAATATAACAGGAACTTACAGGATTGTGAAATAAATCCAAAGACAGCCCGAAAAGATTTATTTCAAGTCCAGATGAATAAAGTACCTACTGAATTCAAGTGGTATTCCAAATAATTTCCAGGGACAAGGACAAAATACAGTTATACATAACATATAATCTTATAGAAAGAAAAAAACTAACAAATACAAATTAAATGTACATAATACATCCCCTCATAAAATAGAAAGATCTATACACTAAAGTTTTATTGTAACTATTAGTCAAATATAAATGTGATTAAAAATTGCACAAGATGAAGTCTGATGAATGAAACATAATGCACATGAAGCAATATGATACTTCTATACACATGAAAGTGCATCTGCAATTAGATTATCTTTACCCTTGATGTGCCTGATATCAATATTATATTCCTGCAACATCAAACTCCACCTTAATAATCTCTGATTTTTTTTCTAATCTTGCCAGTGAAAGTAAGGGTATTGTGATCACTGAATACAATAATCGGAGAAGGAACTGACATAATATACACTTCAAAGTGTTGCAATGCCAGTATCAAAGCCAAACATTCCTTCTCGATTGTAGAATAATTTCTCTGGTGCTTATTTAACTTTTTTTTAAAAAAAAAAAGAAAAATAGCACACTGGATGATCTATACCATTTTTGTCCTCATCAATACACCAGCAACCCCAAAATAACTTGCATCAACATACATTTTAAATCATTGATTGAAACTGGAACTGAAAGAACTAGCGCACTCGTAATTATGGCCTTTAACTTACCAAAAGCCTTCTGACAAGATCAGAGGTATTTACAATCATCACTTTAAATTTTTGGCCAATAAAACTTTATTAAGATTTGTGATATGTCTTACTGACCCCTAAATGACCAGCCAAAATAGTTCATGGGTTGGACTAAGAATTTCCTGTTTATATACTGCTTAGGAATAACAATCTGATAGCTAAATGACCACTCGTCACTGGCAAGTACCTCAGGTGGTTTCCAATTTCTCATAAGGAACCCATAACAAAATAACAAACAGGCACTTCTGTGGCTTCAGTTTCGCTAATTGCCCTCTGAACAAACAGGAGATCTCGGGATCTTGTTCCTGTTCGACAATGATTGTCGTTTGCCACCCTGATTAGAATAAAGATAATGAGTAGTACAATCAGGATCACAGTGATCAATACCTTTTTACTGATCCATGCTAGGAGCAAAAGGGACCACAGTAAGAGCATAACCAATACATGTGTCAGCTAGAGGAGTCATTTCCTGATCAACATCATTCTCAAGAGTTTTCTTTGCCACAGCTCTAGTAACTGCACAAGCTCTGTATAAATCAGGGATTTCATTTTCAATAGGATCGACATTCTGATCCAAACAAGGCTTGTCAGTTACAAGTGGAATAACCACAACATTATCTCCAGCTAGGCAATTGCCTAGTAATAAATGAATGCCCTCGATGGGTAAAGACGACGCTCTTCCGACTGTCACTTGTCCTGAGACCAAGTCTGATGACAAATGTACACAATGGAAAGGAATATTAACAAAGCCGAACTATACTCCATGAATAAGAACGCTTTCACTATAATAAGTCTTCACAGACATAGGCAAAATACTTGATAATAAAAGATTTTGAGAAGCTCCTGTGTCCCTTCAAATTTTAATAGGGATAGGATTGGCAGAAATCACTTATAAGTGACACAAATGGTTCGACATGAATGATTCATAATTCTCCATGCTTTCAATACATGACGTTGACCATGACCTATCAGAAATAAGAGCATATGGAATAGCTCTGTCTTGATTCCGTTGCTTATTTTTCAATCTGTAGCAATCAGAAGCAGTGTGCCCTTTCTTTTTGCAATAGGTACACGTAGAAAGAGATAAGGATTTCTAATTAGTCTTGTCAGAACCTTGTTTCCTAAACGTTGTGCCAGTTTGAGATTTGGAAGTGCTCGTCTGAGACTGAAATGACTTTTTACCAATAAACTGCTGAGTGAAAGACTTAGAAAAAAAAGAAACTTAAGTCAATGAATGATCGTTAGCTGTACGAGCAGCGTTTTATTTAAAGTTTCGATCTTTACCTCAGTAAGATGACGTCTTTACGTCACTATGAACTCTTCAATTATAATATTAATATAACAGTATATAATACTACAAGGGAGGACATTTCTCTCCCTTTTCGCGTGACCTATTTAAGAATCTACGCTGATATTTAAAGCTACGATTTGCTAAGCATGTTAGATTTGGTACCGTTGTTTAGCTGAGGCATAACATATTCCTACACAAAGTTAGACTTACTATCATACCTTTAAGGAATGACAGACCATTTTCCTACGCTACCGCTTGACAAAGTTACGATCGCGCCGCTTAATATGCAAGTGCTACGAGCTGAATAGAATACTTTCCTCTCCTTGCCGAATTTCTGACTATTCATAACTTATTCCAGGAAATTTAAAATTACCAAACTGTCATGAGGAAACAGAAGAAAAAAAATGACAGAATCGCATTGTTCCATAGTAAGAATGAAAAAAATATGAAGAAACATCTTTAATGTAATGTACTATATCAACAAAGAATTTAAACATTTTAAAATCTATTTATTCATGTTGACATATTTTAAATGACTGCATGCTTATGTTCATAATAAATTGTAACAGAATCATCATCAAAACTTTTAAATTCTTGTTGCTTCAAGAATATATGTAAATAACAGTAGATTTAAAGAAACAAATCTTAAACATTTTTTTTTTTCTTCTGGAAAATCTGTGCAACTTGCGAAAGGTTTATAAACGTAAGATTTAACACATAAACTGTTACAAATGACACGGTATGGTAAAATTACATGTAACATGGTATGGCAGAGTTACATGAAGAACTAATCTTACAGTCCTCTGAATTAAGTAACATTCCAATATGAACCCGTTTACTTCTTTCTTTTATAAACTGTTCATCTGTAGATTTACAGTGTATCATTAGTTAATTACAAGACACAGTTTGAAAGGTCGTATTTTACAGATTTGTAAGGTTATAATAATTGTCACCGAAGGTAGGGTGATAAATTTGGTTCATACGTTGGGTTTAGCATTTCCTAAAGGTATTCCAATTTGACCAGGTAGCGAATATCATACGTTTGTTCCTATTAACTACATGTTTAGACATTGTATATTTTAAGCAACACGTTATATAAGAAACTGTTTTCAGAAATCTTGGATTTGCCTAATGTTTCAAATATTCAAATCCAAAGGATAAAAGCCATGACACCATGTGTTCTGGATATCCTGGTATAAAATCTCTAGTTCCTGCTGTGAAAATCAGAGTGAAAACATTCCACTCCTTGTCACGACTGTAAATAAAATTTTTGATTGCAACAAGTGTTGTCCATTCCCATTTTCACTCAACAGGAGGATGCATACACAAATTGTATTGTTTGTCGATTATTACCTATGCGTGAAAAAAAGCAATTTTTTATTGTCATAGAATATCACTCCTCTGAATGATATCTCAAAGAAAACCTGTGTGGGATCAGGACCAATTGACGTCTTATGACTCTAGGTCTTAAAATATATACAGAAAGACGTGAAACCAACAATTTAAGTAAAACCAACAAGCAATATATTTTTCTATAATACAAAGCAAAAATGCAAGAAAAGCTTAGAGTATTTTGAATTAAATATTAAAAAAAAAAAAATCCTAAATGTCCTATTTAAAGTCCAAAAACATAGAATGTTCCTAATGAATTCCAATAGTCTTGAATGTCTTGATGTAAAACAATGATGCAATCCAGAATGTCTTTGAATAATTCCTAATAATACTGGTAATCCCAAGTCAATGGGCACTTAGCAATTCCAATGAGTGATTCAAATAAATAATTCCTCTCGAATTATATCTGAACACAACTGTAAGTTCTGATAAGAAATGGATTCCAGAGACTGATCTGATATAAGGATGAATTATTTCTTTATCAAGTCCCTATTTATACAGATTTTCACTTGACCTATAACGTAATAAACATAATCTGGAGATTTTCCGACTGAACAACCTAGTCTAACAATCAACAAGACTGACCTTGAAATCTTACTACGTAAACACGTTGTTTACATCTTACAATCATGGACAAAAGTAATATATGTAAACATGTTGTTTACAGATGACCAACATCTTAAAGCGCAATCTACAATCATGGACAAAAGTTAAGCACACGATATAAAGTAGTGTATATAATCCAAAAGTCAATGAGCTTTTTCCAATTCAAATAAATATTTTAAATAAGTACTTCCTCTGGAATTATATACGATGTCAACAACACAAATGCAAACTCTGATCATGGATTACCCCAGACTGGTATAAAACGGGAATTAATTATCTGTTTATCAAATCCCTATTTGTACACATTTTCACTTGACCTACATCATAATAGAATGTGAAGAGTTCAAACGAGATAGAACAAGTCTAACTGTAAACAAGACTGGTCTGGAACTGTTGTTACGTCTACAAGTTGTTTACAGCTTACAATCATGGGCAAAAGGTTTATTGGAATTACCGTTAATTCATTTAAAGGCACTTGGATTTATAATAGTGATTTTTCTGTATTATTGGTACATCAGTACAATACAGTCATCAGTGAAACCACCTTTGGAACGTATTTGTATTACTTGGAACTATGGGAATTGATAGAACTATTGCGATTTTAAGAAATTATTCACCATTCTGTAAGCTTTTTTAATTCTTTCACTTTCTATTTTAGGGAAATAAATTAATATTTTAAATTATACAAAACTTGTTGGTTTTCGCTCTTTCTTGTTACGCAGTTTAAGACCCCATAGTCGTGACAAAGAAACTGGGTGCTCGTTCTGGATTTGAATTTCTTTTGAATATTTCAGAAACTGGGGTGCTCGTTCTGGATTCGAATTTCATTTCAATATTTCAGAGATTTGAGTTGATTTGATACATATTACAGCACTGGACACGAAAAATGAAAGGAAGGAGAAAATAAATATGGTCATCTCGAGAGGTAGCGAGGGAAAATGGTTTGGAATTCTTTAGAGGTATGATTGTGAGTTAAACTTTATGTAGGAATACGAAGTCGAATGCCTGAGCGAAACATCGGCACCAATTTTATTACGCTACGCGAAGTGTAGCTTGAAATATCAACATTGAATAAGTACAACTAAAGGTGCTGCGCAATATCAATCACGCAAGCCCTGTCCACAAAGTATGTTAATTATGTACACTGGCGTGTACATTAACCTGCCGCAAGCATGCACAGCCAATGCTGTATACTGTTGCTAAACATTCATACCCTTGGCCTATACAAAAATCACAACATTATACAGATGACAGATGCATGGATGTTTTCAATGTGTCGTTTTTTATATATCTTTTTCTAGATGTTTTCTTTGCATTTCGCACTGACTTAGTGATTCATATTTACTATATTAGGTCTTATCGTTGAGATAATTCGGTCATTTTCGGCTTTTTTGCGCTCTGTGCGATTTTTGGAGTTTTTGGAATGTTTGCAGTAATTAAGTAGAGACTCTCTAATCTTGAACGATCCAAACAATCTACCATGCTCGCATCCGTTCTAGTATTCAAAGTACACCTTGTACTTCTGAAAGCGAGACATATATAAGGTGACGTTGCGCACAACAAACACATTGGAGAGAATGTTAGCATTCATCTATGCTACTTTCATGTACTGAGTCACTAATATTTCTGTCTCTATGCTCATAGGGAAACAACGCGCTTCCTCAAGCAGACAGCTGATTCAAATGGCTGCTCCCATGCGCTCCTGAACTTGAAATAGTCCAAAGTTAGGTAACTTCAGCAGTTATTACAAAAGCGAAAACTGATTTTGCTATCTACTAGCCTTTTTCTAGTTTACACTGAAGGACAGGAAATGAAAATGACCAAGCTGCGCTTGTAGTCTTTTTTAGATCCACATCTCAAGTAAAGCCAAGCTGTATACTCTATATCTCAATTTACACCCATCAATCATACACCAAAACATAGGAAATTAAAAGTTATTGTAACAATAAATAAGACGCGTCAGGTCTTTCTTTAAAAAAAAAAATAACCAGGATAAACGGTAAAGAAAACTGTACAGCGAAATCTGAGGTACAGCGCAATAACAATTCAAAACGAGGCTAACACTGGGATCCGACGCAATATGAACATCGCTCGGCCATTTCCATCAAGTCGAGAAACAACCTCAGCTATGGTTATAGGAATGTGCGCAAATATTGAATTCGCCTTACTCGGTGCGCACCACCTATGTTGAGACAAAAATGGTGACTAATGCTCCGATTGTAACTTTTTCTCCTTCCGCCGTCATATTATACCAAAAGTAGTTCCGAATATAGTTCTCGATGGCGTAGAATTACATCCAAGGTTGTTTTCAGGACTTATCCTCCTTCTTCGCATGGTCATCTCTAACTACAACAATTATACACATACCATGTTCTCTGTCTTTCTTCCTTCCTATCAACCCATATGCATCCGTTTGTCTGTTTGTCAATCTACGATTGATAAAGCAGTTCTGAATTTGTTGTAACTTTCTTTTTATTTCTTTAAATCTGTCAATAAATTTAACGCCTTCCGATAACCAATGTTCCATAACTGATCTGCAGTTGCAGGTACAGCACGCAGGTTATATATATATATATATATATATATATATATATATATATATATATATATATATATATATATATATATATATATATATATAATGTTTAAAATTTGTCCATTATTGTAGATTCTAAGGGTCATTTGTAAGCAACATATTACATACAGGATGTGGGCGCCGTCGGGATGGTTGCCCGGGGCGCCAGAAGACTATAGGCGCCAAAACAGCTGATACAATTTTTTTCCGAAAATTACCAAAGTTGTGATTTCGTAAATTTGTTACTCTTGAATCCCGACCTTTCAGCAAACTACATAATGCACCCTTATGACAAGAATCTGCAAACTCCTTTTTGCTACCAGGGTCTGCTTCATGACGAAACTGCTACTCTACCCCTTGGAGTCCCCAACACCCTGCTAATCCTCTTTCGCATCACAGCGAGTGAGAGGGATGCAGACATCAATCATTACTATCGCATGGGCACAAATCAGTTTAAAATAATAGACGTCTATCTTCAAGTCCGTCAGACAACCACTAGTAGTTAAATTTACGGGAAGGGGTATTAATTAATTAATGGGCCTAATGTGAAATTGATATACATGCATAAATTGTTGCTAGATTGTCTTGTGTGGATGACAGAATAGAGATGCCAGAAAAGTCACCAAATGGCATTTAATTGCAGGAAAATCGTTGGCAGCCAGGGCTCCTCTCCGGGCCCCCCTGGTGGAGCTCACAGTGCTCCCCAAAGCCCCTAGCTGGTGGAAGGGTGCACTAGCCCGCTCCCAAGAACATTCCCCGGCTTCGGTCCTTCGGGCCTCGTATTCTGGCACTTTGGACCATCATTGTCGTGCTGGGCGCCATTTACGCCACTGGCCCCCGGGCGCCACTTACCCTTCGTACGCCACTAATTACATGTCTAACTGTTGTCCATGACTGTAGATTATACTTTAAGATAATGTAAGCATGTTGGCATGGCCTTTCGACCTTAGAAGATCAAGAAAGCGCACCTGAATTTTCTTTCGTTTGTAAGTTATAAATAACTTGTTTACTGATTTTTTTAGTTCAAGGTCTAACCTTAGAATATTCTAGAAGAGAAGCAGTTTACATATTTGATTGTAAAATTACTCACATCCTAATCTCTTATAGTATCTTATGTTTCTTTAAAGTTTGAAGTAAACAAAATCATATCATTTTCCTACGTTAAGTTCAGTCTTTAAAATCATTGTTGGTTGTGTTCAGATACAATTCGAGATGAATCATTTAACAATTATTCATTGGAATGACAAAGTACTCATTGACATTTTGGAATAAATCACTATTTTGGGATTATTGCGAATTTATTCAGGGACATCTGGATCATATAATTGTGATACATCAAGAATGTTGGCACAGTCAGCTTCTCCTAGACTAATGGCACATCAGCAATTTCACCAATGGAATTCATTCAGAATACTCTTTTCTTTTGGACTTTAGTTAGAACTTTTAGGATCATTTGGGATTTAATTCACAATACTTTACTTTCCTTTTACATTTTCACTTTGTACTCTAGGGAATCATTTTTTATATATATATATTTTACTAAACTTGTTGATTTTGCTTTTTCTTTTACTTAGTTTAAGACCATATACAAGGTAAGTGATAGTGACGTAAAAATGTCGGATAACGAGAACAATTCTGCTACTGTGCAAAGAGCATACTGGGAAATCCGGGCACTCTTAGGATATTCTTCGACTAATACCAGTGACGACTTGGATCGAGTTTGTGGATGCAATTCTACCATATCGTACAATTATGAGGTGGTTTCATCGTTTTAAACATGGTCTAGAATCCTTCGATGATACTGTCTTAACTTCACTACTACTTTCAATTTCGAACGCACATCGTCGGAACTGGTCCAAACCTCACTCACAATGGAACAAAGGTCAGTCCATTTTTCTGCCTCCACCGCCCTCCTCATAGTCGAAAACACAAGCTGACTGAATCTCTCTCTTTGGAGCAGTTTCCTAATCTCCTGGAGCGTGGAAATTCGATAGGTGGCAACCTGATTATTCTTGGACATTTCATTTTTCTCTTTGACTGTCCTGAAAATCCATATACATCAAAACTCCTAGATTCTATTCACATTTTCAACCTCAAACTATCAGTCAGCCAACCCATCCATAAACATGGTCACATTTTAGATTTGATTCTTCACAAACCTGATGATAATATTCTACAGTCTTCATTGATGTCCCACGAACTTAGATCACCTCTGCGTCATATGCCATCTCACCGTGTCTCTAACCCCCTATCTCTGTTTGCTACGAAGAAAAGCCTCCATATGATAAATAGAAACCAACTAATGCATGACATCAAGCAAACCTAACATCTTTAGTTTGTTTTGTAATTTTACGGTGTTTGTTTTGGTAATCTTGTCGTTGTATGTTTTTATGTGCTACCTAAAATTGTGAAGCGCTTAGAGCTTCTAAAAATTACGTGTTCTACTAAGTCCACATGATTATTATTATTATTAGTATAGCCCACATACTGGAAGACAGTTGCTTGCGATTGGTGAATGGTATTTGGCTGCTGTATTGTATAAACAGAAGATGTTCGATACACGGTGCAAGATATTTCTATTATCACAGATATTATTTCCTCAGTTGTTTTTCTATACTGAAGAATCATTTGAGCCCAAAAGGTTTGTGAAAAAGGGTTCCGCATTTATTAACGGCTGATCAAAATGAGACTCGTACTGAAATCACCAAAGAACTACTGCAAAAATATGAGAAAGTAACCACAGACGTTTGAATGAGATTGTTACGGGTGTGAAAAAATCATGTCTACATTTTTATTTATCCTAAACTGGTGTGCCTAAAAGCATATTTCAAATATGCTTTTAGGCACACCAGTTTAGGATAAATAACATATTAGTATTACGTAAATAACTTATTAGTATTAGAAAATATATTAGTATTATATCTTCTTAGATTATATATTTATAAAATATACAATTTAGTTAAGGAAAATACATATAGCACAGACTGTGGTTTTTATATTTATTTTTCGAGACCAATAAAATTCGCGAAAATTTTTAATTTTTTTCTGCTACAGAGTACCACTTGCGAAAAGCTGTTAATATATTTCTAAGAGAAAACACTTTCATAGTAAATAATTTTGAAGTTAAGAGTTTCAACGTTTGAAAAATTCTCACATTATATAAATTTTTATGTAAATGATAGGCGAGCTCTAACATTAATATATTACGGTCATAGAGTCTGACTGGTGTCAGAACTGAGGGGCAAAAATGCACACGCAATTACTTATTAATGCATATTTTGGGTACATTTTGCAATGATTGTTACTAAAACCACCGTACCCCATCAGTCTCTCTCTCTCTCTCTCTCTCTCTCTCTCTCTCTCTCTCTCTCTCTGCATTGAACAAACCCTAGTCATATCATAGTGACAACCTGAATGGCCATCAATAATACACAATAATATGTGTTTCACATTACGACCACCATTGCCATTTTAGTTCTGGCAATGTTAGTCTGGTGAAAGGAACAGGCAAGAGTTGTAGTGTCATTTAACTCTGATTCGCCGGTAAAATTAGATGACACAGGGGTGTCTCTTTGTCGACGACCTTGTCGATATCATCATTGGTTTCAACGTGAAGATTTTGTATTCATCTCCATTTATCTGAAGCACTGCTCACCTCTAAACAATAGGGCACAGTGACATATTTCACTGTGCTCCAGTGGTAAATATGCTGTTATGAGTTACTTTAACAGTGTTGTATTTAAAGTCATAAATCCCGGTGAGTGAGCTCACGGTAAACAACTGGTATTGACATCCTTAAAATGTATGTCCCAGTAACACGTTTTTCTTGCCCATGCGGTTATTCTATGTTTCTGAAAGATCGAGTGACGGAGCAATCTAAATGAAATGATCGGGGAAATTCTCGCAACTTAAATTCTTCGCCGGTGTCTCATTTTCAACCAAACATTTACATTTGGAGCTTAAAGATTTCTTTCGAAAATTGTTGTGTAAGATTTCGATATCCCCCTCCTGCCACCACTAAGTCTGTGTATATTGCAAATATTTCCATTAAATATGGTTCCACTTGTCCATCCTTATGAGTAGTAAAAGGGGTTACCGTAGCGTCAATGGGAATTAGCATTACAGACCCCCCCTGGGCCCGTATAGCGTCAAGAAAAAAAGCACACCCTGGGTCCGTATAGCGTCAATGGAAATTGTGTAGAGTGACTAGCACACCCTGGGGCTGTATAGCGTCAATGGAAATTTTGTATAGCGATTAGTATACCGTGGGTCTGTATAGCGACAAGAGGAATGGAACAGGTGGCATGACGTCACACTGGTAACAATGTAGCAAAAAGAGAAGTACTGTGACGTCAGGCTACCTGAGAGAGGGCTATAGACAAACACGAATCAAGAGTAT
This sequence comes from Megalonaias nervosa, assembly GCA_016617855.1. NCBI lineage: Eukaryota > Metazoa > Mollusca > Bivalvia > Unionida > Unionidae > Megalonaias > Megalonaias nervosa. Next base: position 33,542 of record JAECUM010042058.1, read on the forward strand.
TCGTGTATAAGAAGAGTAAGGGTTTTATATATATATATATATATATATATATATATATATATATATATATATATATATTCGTTTGGGTTGGAGACAAAATGAAAATTAAGATCTTTTCGAGGCATTGGAAGTGGCCCTGAAAAGGGCCGTTGTTTGTTATGTTGTGTTAACACCATTCCGTTAACATACAGGACATCGCATAGGTCTTCTTTTCTTCCTCAAATTTCTCAAAGTTTGTCTTAAACTGTGTCTCACTTCTGGTCCGTAGATGAGAGTCCCCTTAAGACAGCCTTGTCTTTCCACATAACATCTTCTTTTCCAAATAGTGGCACCGGTGATCCGGATGACAGTCCATTTTGTTTTCACATACATGGGTAAGTCTGTACGGAACAGCATCGATGATACCAGAGTAGAGGATTCTACGTCGATCAACATCTTCTTTGTGACGAGAACAGGTGAAGGGAATGAAGTGAACCACGTTTATTTATAGTGGAAGACCGGATCGAAACGGATTGAAATGGTTCACCAATCCCAACACGCGTTACAAATTTCAGTCACTTCGCGGAGTCTGTCTTCCAATCCAAAGAGAGCTACCTGTGACGTCACATTTCCTATATAGGCACACTAGCGTCTGTGCGCAGTGAATCGATGCGGTATTGTTTTGTGAAACATGACGGAACCTAAGAAGACAATGAATTGGGGTGCACCGGCTGTGGAGACGAGAAATAATGGTATAGCAGCAGCTACCAAAGTGAACACAGTGCTACTTCCCGAAGAGGTTGATTTCAACTGGGATTTAGTAGATTTTTTATCTTCTTCCCAAGAATTTGTTCCGGTACCAGTACCTTCGCCACTTTCTCCTTCCTTACCACGTGTCGACGATTTTAAACAAAGACAGAAAGAAGAATTGGAGAAATTTTTACAGCAGCAGAAAGAAGCAGAGCAAGCATTTCTTCTTGAACAGCAACAGCGAGAAGAAGAAGAAGAGGCAAGAAGGAAACGACAGGAAGAAGAAGCAGTAGAGAAGAAACAAAGTCTAGGAGAGAAGGAGAACAGCGAAAGTCAAACGGTCACGTTACTCTTGGACATTTTGGCCGAGTTAAGAAGTCTGAAACAAATGTATCAGACTTCTTTATTACGACCCAAGAGAAAAAGACCTTCCCGAGCCAAACAACCTAACCCTGTGACTACACCAGAGATACCACCCCTAGTGATTTCTACTAAATCATTGACAGGAGCAAGTCCACAAGTAGGCCTTGGCCGTGGCAAAGGCTTAAGGCAGTTAAAGCGAATTGATTCTCGTTCCTGAGTTTGTTCTAAGGAAAAAAACAAACACTCAACAGTCCTTTTCAGGGCTACTCAATACTCTCGAAAAGAGTGACTATTCATTTTGCCAAAATCAATTGAAACTCAAAATCCCTTCTTTAACCCTATGATGTACGTGTTGTGAGTGTATGAGTGTAGGTCCTTATTATTTCTAAATAATGAAAACCAAGAGACACTTACGTTTTTTTTTTCAGTTTGGTCTATTCTGTTACAAATTTTTTTTACAATTCAATATCACAACATAACACAACACTTTTAAAAAAGTTCATAGATTTCTTCTGTTTCTTTTTTCTTTCACTCTCTCTGTTTTTTCAATTTCTTCTCTTTTACACTTTTTTCCTCTTCTTCGTCTTCTTCTTCCTCACATTTTTCTCGTCTTCTTTTCTTTTCTGTCTTCTCTTTCTGAACGTGTCGGGGTTTTTCTTTTGCCGAGGTCACCTCTGTTTCTTCTTCTTCTTCTTCCTCCTCCTTCTCCTGCTCCTGTTGTTTCTTAGGGCACTCTGAAGACCAATGTCCTTTCTCATGACAATGATAACAGGTATCTTGACTTTTGTCTCTTCTGCAACTGGTCTTGCTTTTATAACGATCTGGACATTCTGTAGCCCAATGCCCTTTGTTCTGACAGATATAGCAAGTATCTTGACTTTTATCTCGAAAGGAGGAAGAGTAGTCCTTCGGCTTGTCTGAAGAAAACTTTCGTATGACACCTCGCAAAGCTCTAATCAAAAGTTCGATCTGTGTGGGTTCTTCCATTGTACTGATCGGATTGAGAGTGAAATGAATACTGAGAGGGGAGTCACTAGCCCTTTATATATGCCCTGGTCTGACATAGATATATAGGGTTCATGGTGTTTCACATGTAGTCATTTGACTTTTTGCAATCAAGATGAAACGATCGCATCATTTCGAAAAGAAAGGAGAAGAAAGTAAGAGGCAGAAACGTGATTTATCTCCTCGCACTGTAGCTGAAGTCTTGGCACAAATTCATGCCAGCGATTTTGAAGATGAGATGAGTGAACCAGAATCGAAGCCTAAAGAGTCTACACCAAATCAAAGTCCATTACCATCAGTAAACCCTGAAAAGTACTACCATATTCGGGAGACGGACAAACGCTCTTCCAGAAAATTTAGAACCACAGCCTACACGTACGTAGTGAAGTTTAAAGATTTCAAGTCTGACGTACCCTTGGAAAA